>JALNIO010001487.1:55633-67364 GCA_023509875.1 Rugonectria rugulosa
CGAAAGAGACTCTGGAGTGGGTTCGACTTTGCGAGCCTCTCTGTTCGGCTAAATGTAAAGGTAGAAAAAGAAACTCTTCGAGGAGTGGCCGAGATACGTACGGCCGAGGGCGTCGTCGTCCCCGGAAGCCAAGACGCTCCAGGCCCTGGCTGGGGATGGAGTCAAAAAATCCCAGGGGTTCTTTTCGTGAGTGAGTAAGCGTGTGTGTGTGTGCCTGAGACTGTGTGCGACCTCGACGGGCCTACTGTGCACGCGGAGCTGATCGGCGTCTTTTCCTTTTTGTTTTGGATTCCAAGACATTTCCTGCAAGGCACCGTGGATGTTGGTCTGCGACAACACTGACACGGTGCAGTAGCGCCGCAGTTCGCCGACACAGCACTGTGCCAACAATGACTTAGCAGGGGACCACCGGACGCTTGGACGGAGCGGGAGAATCAACGGGAAGAGGCAAAAGCTGGGAGGGCATGGCACGTTGTTGCGGAGAAATGCGACGGCAGAGGCTAGAGCTGACTGGCGCGTGTAAAAAGGGGGACCCAAACGTTGTAAGGCCGGCCAATTGGGCCGACTCCGGCGAGAGGGATTGCGATTCAGCCTCGCACTGTACGGCGCCCCTTGGTGTGGCGGAGCGCCACGCCCGAGACGAAAGGTGCGATTCCCGAGTGCGATGCAGAAAAAGGAATTCAAGGCGAGGAGGAGGCAATACTGCAAGTAAATGAATGTTTTACATTCGGATAGTATTTTTCTTTGGGATTAATTACAAGGGAAATGCTACGCAAAAGCAGACGAGCCGCTTCGCTGTGCTCACAACAGTAATTGCCTATTCTAAACCGGATTTATTCCGGGTAATTTAGTCGACGGGATGAAACGTGACGAGAACCTTGGCCTGGATGATTCCGAGAGACTCTAGCGACGGCTGGCTTACCAACATGTTTTTCTACGTAAGAAACGGAGCAGTGTACTGTCTCTTGTCTCTGCTACGTAACCCGTAACTCGTAACTAAGCCTGGGACTGGCACGTTCTCGTCTTGGCTATGGGACATTTACAATTGATTCAATCAAGGCCTGGACTCTCTTGTCTCTAAATGCAATCAATGACTTCCTTAACAGGTACAGTTAAGCGAAAAAGGGTTCAGATTCTCCAGTTGGTCTTCCGCTTCCCCCCCAAAAATGGATGGATCCCCCTCACAACAGGAAGGAAAAAAAAACAGACGGGCACAAGGCGGTTTCTCTTGTCAAGGTCAGCCAGAAAGGAAGGGGGGCGTGTCTAGCGGAATTTCGTTCTGGACGGCTTCTTCTGGGGTGGACTCCGGCTTGACTTGGAGGGAGGGGCCCGTTCTCCCCACAGTTAGGCCGGCCAAACCGCCGCCTTGGACGAACCAGGGCTTTCTTGCCGTCACGATGGCTTGTCAATCATCACGCCGTCTTGTAAAGTACCGTACAACAAGTAGTATTATACCTTGATACTACAGAGTATACGGATAAACAGGCATTGAGATAGAGCGTGGTAGTCGTGATATCCTAGCGTCGGTACTGCTTCGTGCATCGTGAATCTGCCATTGTTGCCCAATGGGCTGGTTCAAGGAGAGGAAACCAGTCGAGCAAAGCGCCCGTTGTGACACGCCATGTCTCTCGCTGAGACGGATGGTCAGTTGGTCCCCATCCTCGCATCCCCTGAGGAAGACCCTCACGCCTCCACACTGCACTGGGAACACTCAGCATCGTGACCGTCAACTGCAACGCGTTGCTTCAGGCCCAGCGTCGTTATCAAGAGAATTGCATGTACTCCCTACGGACAGCGGGGAATTGTGATGCCTTGGATAAAGTTTTCCTTTATTGTTTGGAGTGGCTGATGACGATATCATGTAGCAAAGGCATGCTGAATGCCTGCAGCCGCCCGCAGCGTTATCTGCATCCGACTCCCGTTTCCGAATGCACTCCGTAACTCACCTGAACTACATCGACCGAGGCCTGTAATGTCATTGTCGAGCCTCGTTTGCGCCCGTCATCGACCATTCCTCGCAGCTCTGTTTCTCGCTTGGGATACTCCGATTCCTCAGTGCCAAACCACTTCGACATGGATCACTACAACGTAGTAGAACTGTAAGCCATCAGCATAGTACGAGTCTAGGTATTCTATTGTAGAAGCGTCCGAAGAAGGACCTGTCCATTGAGAATACATGCTGTGCCTACTGTTCCTGCACCATCATCCGTCTTATCACTCTCAAGTTGGTACCGAACCCATTGTGGTACAAAACTGTGCTGTTCTGCAAACTCATCTGCTCTGCTGACGCTGGAGACTCCTTCAAATCCTTATTAGGCCGGGACATCCCTACACAGAGCATGTTTGACTTCTTTCTCATCTACGGATCCGCACCTTGCTCGCTCCTTCCCCCCCCCACGTTCCACTAATAAACCCGACCCTAGCGATTTCCTCGCGGCCAATCTTGGAATATCCGCAGAATACCCATCAATCTAAGGTCAAGACTCAAGAGTCCGGAGAACGGATACGGCCCAGGGTCAACCGCAGGCCACCAGAGGCCACAAGAGGCCGCACACCTTCTGACACTCCCTCAGGCGCTCTCTGACGCCTAGGTCTTTGCAGGTCTTGGGGCTTCACTTGACACACTCCCCGCTAAGGAACCCTGCCACGCCCCCCCCTTCCGTCCTCGTCCTTGTCCTCGTTCTCCATGCCCCATTCTCCATTCTCCATTCCCTCTCCAGACCTATACTAGCTGGTCCCCGTGCTCGCGCTGAAAGGCAGGCCGGAGCCTGTCCTGTTACTGCCCACGCTCTTGCCATTTTACTTTGCCTTCTCGCCATAACCTTGCACCTTCCTTTGGGGTTCCCGTACCATCCATTCCTCTTTCCCCGTCCTTCCGTTCCGTTACAAGTCGACCAACCGCCCACCCAATCCAGTCCAACGCAAACCAAACCAAACCTGCGACAAACACCATTATAACCGAAGTCGCGATACCTGTGTGTTTGTGTGTCCTGCTCGCCCAGCTCGTCCAGGTCACAGTTACCTCTGTCGCCCTTCCTCTCGTTTCAATCTCGCCGCTCTTCCTCTAACGCTCTAACGGCTCTGGGCCGTTCCGATTCGCGATAACCCGTTTCCTCACTGGACGGAGTTTCCGCCTCACCCCGAAGTCACAGCGTCCCCGCGCGCCCTCGTTGCCGCCCTTTGCAAACGCCATGTCGAGCCGATACCCCTCACGGATAGAGCAATAGAGACGGATGCCTGCTGTCCTCCGGGCTCATCGCTTAGACCTCCATCGCTCTCGTCTTTGTAGCCCCGACGACAGTTTCGCCTGCGCACCCGACCGTCAGGATGGCTGAGCGTGTAGAACGGGCTCATCGGCCCGCGGCCATGGACCCTCCTCACATTACCGAGTTCGCGTCGGAGCGATACTTTGAGAAGCTCAATCAACTCAATCACCAACAGCATCAGCATCAACCGCCGACGCAGGAATCCCTGGATGCCGCCACCTCCTCCCAGCCCTCGAGATTCATCCTTCCTCTACGAGAATCAAAAGCTCTCGAGCCCGAACCCGTCAGACCCTTAGAACATAAGAAGGATAAGAAGGGCTTCTTCGGCCTGCGGAAGAAAGCATCCCGCTTACACACCTCATCCTCATCATCCAAACCTATTCTTCCCCAGTTCTCGTTATCTTCCTCATCGAAACCTCAGATACGACCCTCGGTCGAATCGGTTCGCGAAAAGTAAGCCCAACTCTGCTTACCCCACGAGTTACCTATACTGACTATGAATTGATGTAGACCTGCCCTCGGCCAGCTTTTCCTTTCCTTACCGACCGAATTACAGACCCAAATTATCTGCTCTCTCCCCTTGACTGACATACTAAACCTCCGAATGGCCAGCAGGGCATGGCATACTCTCATCACTATAAACGAAAACACCATTGCCCGATATCACCTCGAGAACCAGATTCCTGCTTATGCAGCCCGACTTTATCCCGTTTCCAACCCCAGTGAGATCAATTTCCATTATTTATGTGGACTATGGCATCGGCTGCATGTCGCAGCCAAGCTCGCCTTTCTTATGTGCGAATGGATTACCAAGGACATTTTCTTGCGTCAAACCGAACCGCAACGACAGGCCTTCGCGCCTCAGAATGAGCGAATGCGCAAACGGCTGATACCGCTCCTCTTCACATTATTTCATTTCTTCGAAACGTACCGAAAACTGCATCTTCAACACTTGGCCGAGCACGGAGGGCACGGCTTACAACAAGAGCCTTACACCATCAACCCGATCGAGGCTGAGATCATGGCCATGTACGATGACAAGACGCTACTACGGGTCCACGAAGTTTTTCCTCTGGTCATTTCGTCATTCTGTCGTCGGCTGCGACCTCCGACATACGTAGGTCGGGTAGAGAGATCTCTCCGAGGTTACCTGAGGGAAAAGCCTTCAGACGACGTGCATGTGGCTATCATGTGCATTGGTGGCCTACGGCAGATCGAGAGGTTATGGGAAACCAAGGGCTACAACTCACGGCGTGGTGCGGTGGACACATGGTACAATGGCCTCACAAAAGAGCACCACCCGGCTGATTCTGCGACAAAATCCCGCCGTGGCCTCATGAGCTTTGGGCGCAAGAAGTCTACCAACGGAGATTTACCTCGATCTTCCAGTGAAGGGCTGAGCCGGGTCAGGAGCCCAACCGATTCGATCGATGGCAATATGGCATGGGACTCTGGGTTTGTGTTCAACACAAGTCTGTCTGCCGGCGCCCCCATGTCTCCTTTGAGCCGACAAGAAGCGCAAGCGATCCTGGGAGACCTGCCAGTTTTGCAACAAATATGGCAAGTAACGGCTGAAGCTCTCATCCACAAGCGCAAAGTGGTGCAAGGGCCGCAGGATATTAAACGCAACCAACAAGTGATGCTCGACCTGATCCGCGAGGAAAGCCTGGACGATGAGGACGAGTGGTGGTACGGCCGCAACATCCCCGACTCCGTGCGGCCTCCGGTTGGCGGTGTAATTGATGACGATGCGGACTGAACGGCGCTTGACTCACTTAGACCGATTCATCTATTTCTCTACCTTTTGTTTGGCACAAGTTGTCTTGGCCACTACCATTACCAGTACCATTTCCTATTTTTCTTTTCTCTTTTCTTCATTATACTACTGCGGTTTGGGGGCTGTATCTCAAAGAGGATCATGAGCATTTACACGGCGTTCTGGGGATTTGATGGGAAATGGATATTGTGTTTGCTATGTGCAACACCGGAACGGAGCAACGGACATATTATACCGATTGGACTTGATTTTTTTTTTGGACAACCCTTGATGTTCTCTGTCATGTGTCGGAAGTCTTTGGACAGGAATTATTACTTAGGGAGGCTGTACGCTATGGAAATCGGGGTCGACAAGGTTTCTACATGGGTTCAGCTTTGGGACGGATAGATATTGCTGGCACGCATCTTGGTTCTTCTTTGTTTTAACAGCCAAATTTCATGTCATCGTCAGCCCATTATGTGACGCTTTATTTGTCTGGGTTTCGGAAGCAATGACCAAAAAAATAGGATACCGCAGATTCCCGAAGAGGAAAAAATTGATGTTGTTCAAAGAGTCAGCTCTTCCATTATCCTTGTGAGACCTGGGTATATAGTCGTGACCGACTTCGTAACACATGATTTTCTATTTCGTACCAACTAAGAGCTCGCTTCGTCGTTCTCGCCGACTCCTGTCTAAGTGTCATGGGCCAAAAAAAATATCAGTCCCATCATGTTGGCCCTCACGGATAAATAACCACCTTTTGTCCCCCCAGTATAAGCCATAAAACTACCAAGTCAAGACTCCTATCCCGCTTTTCTTCTTTTTTGGTGTCTTCTCCATGACGCCGTGCTACCATGATAAACCCAACAAATGATGGAAATTAAAGGAAGAAAATTAAAAGGAACAAAATAAGGGTAACTAAATGCTTTCGGGTTGGGCCCTTATTGACGGCTTATTGCTTGGTACAGGGTCTCCCGCATACCTGGTTCCGCCAACGCTGCTTCGAGTTGAGTCTGTTCATTGAAGTTGCCGGCCGAATAGTCCATGTCCATATAATTTGAGCCCGAATAGCCCTGGAATTGATTCGCATTCTGCGATGACGATGACGATGATGATGATGCAGGTTCATGTTGTGGTTGCTGGGGTTGCTGGGATTGCTGCGGCTGCTGCGGCTGCTGCGACGATTGCTGTGGTGGCCGTGGTGGTTGCTGGTTAGTCAACCCAGACGGCGATGGGTTCAGCATCGCTTGTTGGAATTGGCCGGTGGGCGTGCTTCGTCCATAACGTTCATTCGCGTTTCCGGCTTGTCCGTATTGATTAGGCATTTGTCTCTGCTGCTGTTGCTGCTGAAAGTAGGCCTGGGCGTTCCTGGCATTCTGTGGACGCGATTGAGGCCGTTGAGCTTGGTTCCTCTGCCAGTTTGTCGTCTGGGGGCTTGATTGAGTGGACACCTGAGGAGTCTGGGGTGAAGCTTGAGTTTGCGTTGCTTGCGTAGGGCTCACGTTTTGAGATTGTCGTTGTCGCTGTACTTGTTGTCCCTCCTGTTGTAGTGTTGGTCGGACGCCCGCCCTCGTAGCTGTCGGTGACATAGGCTTTACAGCAGCTGGAGGGTTTGGGGATACTGTCAGCGCATCGGTTGGAGGTTGAGGATTAATGCTATTTGTATCAGCGCTTATGCTAGTCCGAAGTCGTTTGGCTGGTTGCGACCCTGGGAGAGGTGCCCGGGTGGCAGTTGTGGGCAGATGTGCATCAACAGAAGAGGGGGCATTAGCAGTGTCGGATGCTTGCGAAGATTGATTGGTCTGCCATTCTTGGTCTGCTGGCTGAGAAGAAGGGGGATCCTTCCGCTTACGCGAAGCCACAGGGGAAGTTGCTGTGGTGTTGTCGGCTGGAGGCTGAGAAGACTGTATAATTTGGGTTGCAGAATCCTGGTCATTCTGAGTTGAACCGACGGCCGTTTGCGACAGGTCGACCGGATCATCTTTAGTTGACCCCGGACTAGGCAATTCCTGACTAGGTTGACTGGGTTGACTGAGTTGACTAGATTGTGTTGTATTCACCGCTGCCGGGACCTGAGTACCTCCCGATCTATGTGCTAAGGGGGAGCTATCCACGCTGCCCCCAGTTGCCTGTTCATTGCTGGAGTGTGGCAGAATAGTTGAGCCATCAACAGCAGTCATAGGTAGCGATTTTGGCCGGTTCTTGGAACCTTTTGGACGGCCACGTCCACGACGTATAGGCGTGAGCGGCGAGCTCGTGCCTTGCGTGCTCGGTCCTATTCGAGGTATGGCTTGCACTGGATTCTGGGTCTGAGCCACCCCAATTTGGCTGTCACCAGGTTGAGGAGGGGGGGCCGGGAATACAGGTTGTTGACTCGCTGGAGGTTGGAATGAGCTTGGTGTCTCCGGGTTCATGACTGGATTGGATGCTGGCTCTGGTGGATTGGCTCGATCATTCCTTCGTTGATACTTGCTTTTGCTCCCTTTGGGGCGTCCTCGACCCCTGTGGATGCTCGCAGGCGCAGGCGCAGGCACTGCCGCAGGAGCTGGATTGGCATTTTCAATGGGTGGTATGGCAGGCGCAGGCGACAAGTTGGGCCCGGCAGAGTCTACTGGAGGGAATATTTCAGAACACCAGCTAATGAAGAGAGAGCCAGAACCGTTGGTGAAGGCGCTATGTGGGAAAACACCATCAGCTGGAGCTGGAGCTGAAGGGATACCACCAAAGTATGCCACTGCCTTGCAAAGTTGATCCACCACCAATACAGGATGGAGACTTCTGAGGAGCGTAAGAAGTCGAGCCTGCTCTGACTTGGTATCTGCAGGCGAGAGGCCAGGGCGGGTTGGTAATGGTTGAGGCGGAGGCGGAGGCGGGGGAGCTGGAGCAAGAGGCACATGTGAAGGTCCAGGAAGTCTATACGTGTGGGCAGCATTCGTCTGTCCGGAAGGAGAAGAAGGAAAGCCTTTCGTTGTGGGAGCAAGCCAGTTATGTCGGAGGTTCGGAGGGATAAAGGCAGTTCGTCTTGGAGGTCGGTATCCGTCTTTATTGGCGGCCTGTGAACGAGCGACGACTATCTCGCTCGATCGCTTGGCTGCCAAGGACCGCGCATCCATCGCTGGCTGGGAGGTGCCCATATGCATGACGGCGAACTTGCCATTGCGTCCATCCACTCTGCCATCCAAGTTGCTGGGGAGGGCCTTCCTCACGCTTTCGAGCACGATATTGGGGTCGTTCGCCTGAGGACTTTGAGAGGGCCTTGCCCTGGGCGCATTTCCATTGGTGTTTGATGTTGTCGATTCAGCACGCTCAGGCGCAGCTGTAGGTATCGGACTGTTTGTAGCGGGCGCAGCTTCAGCTTCGGCTTCGGCTTCAATCGCAGGAACAGTCGTAGCTTGGGTCGAAGACGGAGTCTCGGACGGCGGGGGGTTGCTGGTGCTGTTACTGTTGCTAGGTTGCGCAGAGACCTCTGGTGGGGGAGGACTCGGAAAGGTTTTTGTAGGGAGAGCGGATGAAACTGAGGATGACTCTGCGATAAACATTTAGTTGTGCGACATGGAATATGGTGATGCGATTTTCTTTGAATGTTTACATACGTGTGGGTGAGTCGGCCATGGCGTGGGTAGTCGGGAAGGATCCGGGTCCCGAAACGCCAACCTGCGGGCATTACCCAATGATTGAGTGGGAATCAAAGTGCTAGATATGTTCACGAGGCTCTCGCGATCCACGACCCGAGGAAAATGAGCTTTTCAATCGAGGTTGAGTCGCATGCGCATCGGGTTCATCTCGCTGGTGTTGCTGGCGGTGTTCGTGTTAATTGAAGACTCGAGTTAGTTGGTGACAAGGCCTCGTGACGAAGCTCCTAAGTCATGATCTAAGCCTACTTGAGAATAGAATACTAGACATTTTACCTGATACGGTAACACCGGCCCTAGGAATATTGGCTGCCTGAGGCGGCGACCTCTAACATGTAGCCCCACCAGCCACCTGCCAAGTTGACGTGCCCAGAGGCAGCATGGAGCTATCACTGCATAGTACTGTTGCTTGCTTGCTGCTGCTGGGAGCTGGCTCATCAGCACCACCTTGGACATCAATCCTCCAACCCGTGAGACCTTGACCTCAAACCCGATCGATGAATCCCTGAGTCCGATATACGCCGATCGTTGAAGCTCTTGGAACCAGCACGACAGCTGTTTCTTGGTCATCCCTCTGCGCTAGTGTTGCCTCCGCTCCTCCATCTCTTCCTCATCCGCTCTGACCTACGGTTACGTCGCACCTGTTCAAGGATCATTACAAGCAGCAACATGTCGGCCAGATACGCAGTCCTGTCTCTGCCTCTGGGCGTCTTCGACTCCAACGACAAGCAAGATGCTCTCGGATCATTGAGCGCCACCATCAACCCCGACAACGGCACCGTCGTACCCTTCAACATTCCCGACTTCAAGATTGGCACCCTCGATGCCCTGGTCCAACAGGCTGATGACCTGGCCAAGCTGGAGGCGAACTGCCAGGCAGTGGTCTCAAAGGTTGCTGATTCTCTGCGGAACGTTCTCGACGGCGACGAGGACCGAATTGCTCAGTACAAGATGGTCAATGACAGTGGGTAGTTCAGCTCATGAATGCCAGTTCATATTGCTGATGGTCCTCTCAGAGCCTACCGACCAATATCTCAATAGCTTCAGCTGGAACAAGATTCGATATCGAGCCGACAAGTCACTGGCTGAGCTCATCAGCACGTTGCAAAAGGCAAGGCGCTGTTCTTACCATGTTTCGAGCTCCATCGCTAATAGTCGCCTTTCAGGAGCTCATCACCGTCGACAATGACGTCAAAACCAAGTTCAACCAGTACAATACTGTCAAGACGAACCTTGCCGCTCTTCAGCGTCGACAAACGTGAGTGCAATACGCCAAGCCAGGACTCTTTCTCGACAGCTGACTGGATTGTCTAGTGGTAACCTCTCAACCAAATCTTTGGCCCCAATCGTCGATCCTTCGCTCCTTATCCAAGATTCAGAGTATATCGAGACACACCTCATTGTCGTGCCCATAAACTCGAAGAAAGACTTCCTCAAGAGCTACGAGACGCTGGCTCCTATGGTTGTCCCCCGATCCGCAGTCGAGGTTGCGCAAGACGACGAGTTTGTCCTTTTCACCGCCTCTACGTTTAAGAAGCATAGTGCCGAGTTTTTGCAAAAGGCTCGCGAACACAAGTGGACGCCACGACAGTATAAGTATGTCGAGGGAGGCCGAGAAGAAGAGCAGCGCGAGCTTGACCGAGTGACCAACGAGGAGCGCAAGGTGTGCGGAGAAGCATTGCGTATGGGACGTACGGGATGGAGCGAGAGCGTCATGATCTGGATCCACATCTTGACTTTGAGGGTATTCGTTGAGGCTGTCTTGCGTTACGGTCTACCTCTAGATTACGTGACAGCCCTGGTCAAGGTATGTTTCGAGGCTTGTTTCACTTTGCACCGTTTGCTGACGACTGTAGACGACATCGAAGCTGTCTCCCAAGGTGAAGACGGCGTTGGACTCGAGTTACTCGTACCTCGGAGGCAATGCATTCGGAAGGGACAAGCGAGGCAAGATCACCAAGGACGACGCAGCTTTGAGCTCAGAAATGGCAGCAGCCGGGCTGCCTACCGGAGAAGGGAACGAATACACGGCTTACGTTTACTACGAAGTCGGGTTCCCTTGATGACCAACGACAATGGACCTGGAACGGGGAGATATGTGAGAAGGGAACCGAAGTATTGTTTAGCATGGATGCCTGTATTCAACTCTAACATGCCCAGGAGTGATGACTGGGGAGCGCGCATGGCAGTAATATCCAATCCTCTTTCGACACCAGGTCTATCGAGCCTTCTCTCTCTCTCTCTTTTTGTGTGTGTATAATGCCCTTCCTCTATATACTAACTAAACGAACAATTCTATTCTGGGATCTAAGCAGTCTTGATGTAGTTCTTCTCCTTGAGCCAGTCGACAATCTGAGCGACACACTCCTCAACAGAGTTCTCGTGGGTCTTGATGACAATCTCGGGGTTCTCAGGAGCCTCGTAGGGGGCGGAGATGCCGGTGAACTCCTTGATCTCACCGGCGCGGGCCTTCTTGTACAGACCCTTGGGGTCGCGCTGCTCGGCGACCTCGATGGGGACGTCGACGTAGACCTCGACGAAGGGGATGGCGGCGTCCTCGCCGTGGGCGGACTGCTCGTGCAGCTTGCGGGCGACGTCGCGGTCAGCGCGGTATGGGGAGATGAAGGAGGTGATGGCGACGGTGGCGGAGTCGGCGAAGAGCTTGGCGACCTCTGAGATGCGGCGGATGTTCTCGTTGCGGTCCTTCTCGGAGAAGCCCAGGTCCTTGTTGAGGCCGAAGCGGACGTTGTCGCCGTCGAGGCGGTAAGCGGCGAGGCCCAGGTGCAGGAGGTGCTGCTCGAGGGCGGTGGCGACGGTCGACTTGCCCGAGGCGCTGAGGCCGGTGAACCAGAGGGTGAGGCCGCGCTGGCCGCGGGACTGCTCGCGCTCTGTGCGGGAGAGCGAGGGGTGCCAGGTGATGTTGCTGCAGGGAGATGCGGTTAGCTAGCTGCTTTGGGGATTTTGAAATTCGCATTGTATAGTATTAGTAGAAGGCCGTTTCCCTCCTTGAGAGTCTTGAACGCTGTGTGAAGAGCCAACAAACAAGCAGACATGGCGGGGTAATAATTTTTTTCCTT
>JALNIO010001487.1:67492-103550 GCA_023509875.1 Rugonectria rugulosa
ATGTGAGGTGACACAAGGAGGACAAGGACAGAAGAAAGAAGGCAATGAAAATGATTCTAATAAAAAAGTATAGTATGAGAGCAGAGGGAGGAGGAAAGAAACGGAGGAGCAAAATGCGTCCGATGCCGGCTTTTGTTTGGGTGCTACAGGCTACCTACGAACGGGCTACGTGCTACCTGCGAGAGAGTGCGTGTGCAAGTTACGTAGTGCCTTGTCCCTACGATATTAAAAGCGCCTTATTTAGGAAACGACTTTGCAACAAGTGGTTTCCAGTTGGAAGGGGAAGCACAACGGGCAGGAACCTTTATGAGATCCATGCATTTACCCCTTCCCCTTCTCTTCTGTTTTCTCCTTGCCCTCTCCATCTCTCTATTCCATCTCATATCACTTCTCTCTCTATGCTTATTTCTCCCTGCATCCTCTCCATCGAACTGAGTCTTCCGCATTACTGCTCCGTGACTGCCCGGCTCGTCGCCTCCCCCCCCCGCAAAGGGCGATGGCGTCTTCCCTGGCGCACATTCGCATCTCACATCTCCCATCTCCAAGAGAGTCTTATACTCGTTTCGTATAAGCTCCGGGCGCGGGATGCGCCATTACTCTTGTCCCGACCGTCCATATTTCAACATCAACATCGAACCGATGCATTCTCTGCAAATCTCTGCCTCTCTATTTGCAGGCGCATGCGATGACACCATCGTTACCCACCCCGACGTTCCATGTTGGTGGCTCCACGCGGCCGGAAGTCGGTCTTTTCCATGTCTCTCATGTCCACGATTATGCGAAAAATCTACCTTGTACGGATTTGTCTACGGATTCAGCCACGGATTTAGACCCGGATTCCTCTAAATACTGCCCTTTGCCCACTTTGGAAGAACAAAACTCCTCAGGACGGCGCCCTGTGGCCTAATCGTCTATCGCTTGTCTAATACCTTCCACGGATGGCACCATGTCTACATGTGCACCCTCTTGTCTCTATCACCTCTCGCTGCTCGTCTATATTCTCGTCTTGTGCTTTGTTGGCATTGTCCGCCTCTTGCTCTCTACCAAGTGTCTAGGTGATCTTGGGCATCATCTGTTGCAGCAGCATTGTTCATTAGTACGTGACATGTCACTCTTCGCCGTCTGGATGAGACTATTTGTTCAGCACTTACCGCAGCATACTTGGGTGAAATGAACAGTCCTGTAGCCTCGGCCAGAATCGTCGGCTCCTCACCGGGCTTGGCCAAGAGTTCAATGTGTCCCTTTACCCATGCCTTGCGTCCGTCCACCTTTGTCGTCACAGCCCGCAACACCAGAAAGCTTCCAGCCGGTGTCGG
Source organism: Rugonectria rugulosa (assembly GCA_023509875.1). NCBI lineage: Eukaryota > Fungi > Ascomycota > Sordariomycetes > Hypocreales > Nectriaceae > Rugonectria > Rugonectria rugulosa. Next base: position 68,809 of record JALNIO010001487.1, read on the forward strand.
CTTCCGGTAGTCAATGTTCAGGTTGGCTGTTACGGCAATGTTGTGCGGCAGCGCACCGAAACAGCATCGTGCCAGTCCTTCATCCAGCATCGTGGCCAGGAAGCCCCCGTGCACGATGCCCGGGTGTCCGCACAGGTCGTCACCCACGTACGAGATGCTCACGATGGACTTGCCGCCATCCTCGAGCCACGCGTACGGTGGAAGCACCAGCTTGCCCGGCCCAAGCAACGCACCCCCCGTCAGGCTGCGACTGCGGTACGAGCCAGGCATCTTCATATGTGGTCGCGACTCTTTGTACTTTGGATCGGCGCGGAGCTGCGCCACCAGCGGGAGCTTATTGATGGTGTCGTCGACCATTCGCGCCTCGTCGTCGCCCGGTACGAATCGTTTGAGACTCTCCTCGTCGGAAAAGAAGCCCATACCGCTCGACTGCATCGTGTACCACATTCCTCCGGCACCGGCCGCGCCGAAGGCAGCACCCACGAGACCCAAGGTCAGGGCCGACGGAAAGAAACCGCCTGACGAAGCTGTATCTCCAACCACCACACCGAATATGTTAGCTGTGCTTGCTCCCCTTGCGGCAGCCGTGTAAGCGCTGACATGGCGGCGCTCCAACCTCAAGCTTACATACCTTGAGTTTGCACACTGTACCGTCGAATCTGGCCAGGTTTGGTTAGTCGCCTGGCCAGCTGGCAGCCGTTTCGACTGAACCGTTGTGCGAGCATCGTGTATGCGTGATGTTCGATTGTGTTTGTGTAAATGTACAAAAAAAGCTCCCTCCCCTTCCAAGATGACGGCCCCCGAACGAATTATTCCCCAGGCCGAGAAAACGGCTTAGGATCGGACCCTTGTTCACAGGTGTCGGCGTTCGGAGCTGCCGCGGTAAAAGCGCAGTAGGTACCTGCTCGGCTTTGAATGACGTCGGGACGTTTTTATATTTAGCCGACGCCGTTGCTGTTCAATACAAGGGGAAAATAGACCAAAAAGGCACGAGAAGAAAATAAATATAAATTAATAAAAATATAGCCTTGGTCGGAGTATTTCGAAGCTACTGAGGGATGGGCTAATACAGAAGTGGTAGCAGATTATAGCTGCAAAGGAGCCCGTACGTAAGCCGTAGTGGCTGGTTTTCAGTGCTTGACCCCGCCATTGCTAGTAAATTATATTCGTACCTTGTACAGCTCTAACACTTGTACTTTGCTCTGGCAGTTTAATTGAAGACGTGAGTTGCACGCTTCAACTCATCAAGTGACGATCCAGCCGGTCACTCTCGAAGCGGTGAGGTCTTGTCTAACAACTCACTGAACCTTGAGAGTCATTCATTTAACTCCCTTTTGGGACATATGTGTTTCAAACCTCAGCTCATGTCGATAAAGAGTCACAAAGTGTGCCGTCCATGTTTGGTGAGAGTGTGTGTGGGAGAGAGCGACAAGAGGTGAGAGTTGTCATTGATGGCGCACGACGAGGAATACGCCACGAGGACCTTGTGAGAAAAGGTGAGAAATGCCAAGAGTTACAGCTTTGTGATGTTGTCATGTTGGGGGAGTGAGATTCTCCAACAGGGACGGAATTGATACCGGTGGTGAGCTGGGTAACCTTGGTTCGGTGATGGAATCCTTGGCTCAGCTTCGTCATGCTAGTAGGTTGATGCGTGCAACTCTCTCACGGCGTACCGCTGAAGAACATTACTGAAAAAAACCCCGTCACGAGCTCGTTTTGCGTCGTAATTCATGAGAAAATCTCAGCTCATATGGAAACTCGGACGAGATGGGGGATGTATCCAATCATGCAACTGCCGTCTATTCATCCCCCCCATTGCGTTGTGTTTTGGGTGTCTCAGGCCCGTTCGATGGTCTGCTCTGTAACGTTGGACTGAGGTACAGTGATAATTCCTGGCGGGCCATGAGCGTGAAGCCAAGCAACAAAGGAAGACCCCCCTGTATTCCGTACCTGGTACAAGATGCATGGATTGGTTTCGGGGTGTAGCTGGGTACCTTGTTCCAGTCAATCAGTCAAACCCAGGCCGTGGCCCGTCTTCTGACATCATACCCTTCTCTTTTCCCATCATCTTTCATGCAACCTTGAGCCATCTTCGACTCTAACCTGCGACACGACAAGCTCGACTTTACTATAAATAAGCTCCTGCGAACATCCCTTTCTTTTTCTTTTACGCTGACATCTACAATCGCAATCAACAAACCCAGATTAACAAATAACATCTCCCAACTTTTATCTTCTACTTTGCTACCAAGCACCCAAAAACAACAGCTATGGCCACTGCTGAGACTGTCGACCTGGGCCCTGCTCATCCTCCCAAGGAGGACGCCATCATTGCCTTTGACGAGGTCCTCCCCGAGCTCAAGAAGCAGCTCGTCCATCTCCGCCATGATTACAACAGTAAGCTGCCTTTACTTGAAGAAGAAAACAGGCCAAGCTGACACTCAATCCCTCCAGAGCATGAGCCCGAGTACTTTGCCGCCACGGTATGCCCCCCCCTTCCACCCCTCCCCCAGCTCACAAAAGCACACACACACACATATATATATACTGACACCGCATCAAGAAGCACCTAAGCAACGAGGACCTCACAGACTTCTCCGCCACCAACGTCGAGTCGGTCCGCGTCGCCCAGTCCGCCTACGGCATCCACATCTTCGCCAAGCTGCGCATCCCCGCCCTCCCCGACGACGGCCCCGCCTACGTCCACTTCCGCGTCTTCGTCGGCGGCGGCGACGAGGGCCCCAAGCTGCACAGCGTCCACACCGAGGAGAAGGAGCACTCGGACGGCGACAAGACGTACCGCGCCATCTTCAACAAGGACGACGAGCTCGAGTGGTTTGATACCTGAGGGACGAGACGAGAGGAGGGGATTGGCCGACGATACGCAGGATATCTTGTTTGGCTCACCCCTTCCCTCTGTCGTCGCGTTGTGTCTTGCTTTCGATTTTTGGTTCCGTCAATGTTCTGCTTTTGTTGAAGCGCGTACAACATGCGCAATGTCATGATATTCAGAGGACCATCTGCTTGTACCTCGTAACCCCGAAAATGATATGAAATGAGAAGAAATGAAATAAGAAAATACTTGTTTATAGTCAGCTTGCCCTTTTGTCGCTTGATTACATGTCCTCTTCGCCCGCCAAAAGATCCGCATAGTCGTCCACTGATGCAAACATGGGAAGCTCCTTGAGCTGCTTGCGCCTTGACTTGGGTTTGCTCTCGCTGTTCTTTGTGTCCTTGATCTCGAATCCGTCCTCGTCTTCTTCAATGACTGCGCCGCCCTCCTCGTCGTCTGAGCCCTCGATGTCGACATCCATGTCGTCGTCATCCATATCGCTGTCCAGATGGAGCGTCGGCTCTGATCCCTCGGAAGCCATGTCCGAATCGTCAAGGTCGTCAAAGCCAAGATCAGAGCCGTCACCATCAGGGTCAATGTTGGCCTGGGTCGACACAAGCGCCTTCCAAATCTCATCCTCCTTGGCGTCTTCTTCGTCTTCATCACCAGTTGCTGCCGTCTTCTTCTTGGTGTCCTTGCCAGTCTTGTCAACCTGCTGGAAGTACTCGTGGAAGAAGACGTCTTCCGCTGCAACGTCCTCAACCTTCTTCTTCCAGAAAGAGGACGAGTTGACTGAGGGTGCCGTGGCCGCGGGACCTCTGCTGCCCAGCCAGACGTCGCCCAAGTCTTTGGTAGCACGAAGAGGCTGCATGATGGATACTCCCTTGGAGGTGTCGCCTGCCTTGGGATTGCGGTAGACAAACTTGTCCAGAAAGCGGATCAGCGAATGGCTGTCCATGTCGGGTTTCACTGCCTTCTCGTTGGGTACGATCAGATTGGAAGCGAAGAGAGTCACTGCAGGATGGAAATGATCTCGCAAGGGAATCTGTAAAGCGTTAGACACTGGACATTCGGACTGGACTTGTATCACCTACTACCTCCCACAAGCAGCTTCGGTTGGCATTGCTGTGCTCGGGGTCTCTCTTCTTGCCGTCGTAAACTGGGCGTTCACCCTCCGGCTCATCATCAAACACGGACTCTTCAGGCTCCTCAAGCAACGTAGAGAGGTCGGGGAACGTCTCACGCAGATGCGCGACCACGTATAGCAATCCGCAGACAAAGGGAGGCTGGTGAAGACCAGAGATTTGGAGCATTCGCTTAGCAAAGGCTTTCACGCGCCGCGAGTCCACGTCGTTCTTGAGTGCGCGGAGGAGCAGGTTCAGATAAAGAGCTTGTTTTGATGAAGTGATCAAGCGAGGGTCCAACAACGACTCGTACAGAGTTCTGTAGAATCGATCGTGTGCGAGGTTTTTGGAGGAAGAGATTTGTTGAATGAGAAGTAGTGCCTGAATACCCGTGTTAAAATTGGCCGAGTGAGCAATTTTGAACAAGGTGTTGAGGTGAGATTCCATGCTATCAAAGTGTCAGTATAACTAAAGCGAAGTAAAAGGCACACGAAAACATACGCTGCCTCGTTGCCCACCATAAAGGGTGAGGCACGGTTGACACCAGTCAACACAGCCGAGACCAATTTATCAGCTGCCTCAGTCTCTGGCTCTGCGGGAGCAGCAGGTCCTGACGACTTGCCACGGGGTCTTCTTGACTTCTTGTTGACCTCTTTCTTGGGTTCCGTAGGGTCCACTGGAGCAGCAATACCCAGCTTTCCGGTTTTCAGAACAGTGGTAAACAGGTCAAAGTAGATTCGCATCAGAGTCTCAGCAAGCTCTGGCTCCTTGCTGGTGAGAACAGTCTGGTTCAGGGTGTTGATGGCGTAGTATTTTGAGCGGTGGTCCTGGGAAGGGTGAAGGAGAATCTCCTGCTCAATCGCTCGCACAATGATTGGCTTCATTCCAGGATGCGAGTTCTCTAATTGGAGCAAGAGGTATGAGGTGCGGGACGAAATCTTGCGATCTCGGTCGCCGAGCTTGTGAACTAAAAGTCGGAGCAGGTTGGACTCTTGCTCTGGCTTCTCTTTGAGCAACCCGTAGACAAAGTCGACAGCCCGGGTACGAGAATATTCAATCTCATCGGTGCACCAGCTCTCGAGCAGCTGAATGATGCGGAAATAAGTATCCTTGAGCCAATCCTCGAATGCCCATGAGATGAGATGAGCAGATGTAATCTTGCCTGGCAAAGGATTGCCCGGTGCCCACGACGATCCGGAAGTCATCTGCAGGGTCCCAATCAAGCCAGGTTGTGCGTTGAAGTAGCGGAGACGGCGGTCAGCAGGGAGCAAGACACCAGGTCCCAGCATATCGACGAGTGCACCGATAGCACCAAGAGCTTGCGCTCGGCTTCGCTTTGAGGCGAGGGACATCAATGCATCAAATGCTCGAATGTTGTGTACGGGAGATTCTTGAACAGCCAAGGTCAGGGCGGAAACCTTGTCAGTGAGGGTACCAGAAGACATGATTGTTGAAAGGAACTTGTGAGAAGACGAGGCAAAGACGCTGGTCCGGTACTTGGCGGCGTCTTGTTCCAAGAGCTGCTTCGCATGGTCCTTTAGAGCCTCGATGGACCATTTGAAAGAGTCTGGCCCGTCGCTGGAGGGCGTAGGCAATTTGGGCAGCTCTGCAGAATGCCAGTCGGCCAAGGGCTCAAAAGCCTACTTCACTGGTTAGCCGTCAGACGTGCCTTGGAAACTCTGGGAGATCTCACCAAACCCTTGATTTTTGGAGCGACTGGATCTTTGGTTTTGGGAGCCTCCTTCTTTTGCTCTTTTGCATCATCTTCACTCTCATCCTCATCCTCATCCTCGTCGTCGTCATCGTCTTCCTCTTCCTCAGGCTCCTCATCTTGGTCACTGGCTTCACTCAACTCAACCTCTGCGAACCCGAGCTGCTTGGAGAGTGCGGCGAGCTCATCCTTCAACTTGGTGTCCACGGGTGCCTTGGAAGCTTGAACATAGCTTTCATCTTCAGAATCAATGTCCTTGATGAGTTCAAGGTCGCTCTCATCGCCACCCAGAGCTTTAATCTCCTCGAGAAGGGCGTCATTGTCAATCTGAGGAGCCTTCTTCCCGGGGCCAGAACCCTGCGAATTGCGCTGTCGTTTCTGGTGCTGGTCGCCCGCAGCTTTCGTAGGCGGCTGCTTTCGCTTGTGATCGTTGGAACTCAGATTCTGATCAATTTTGGTAGTGAGTTGATTGAGAGCGCCATCATCAAACTTTCTGGTGTCGAGAGACCGTCGAGGGCCTTTGCCCTTTTTGTGAGGTTTGGCCATGTTGATGAGTTGATGAGTTGATGAGATTGCTGGGAGAACTGAAAATGTCAACCAGAAATTCTCAGTATGAAAGTCCCCGAACTTTTTTTTAGCGGAGACTTCTATCGATAAGACCCGCCCTTATCGCGCTTGTCGCGCTTATGTGGCGTAAAAGTCTACACTCCACTGCCGCGATAGAAGCTGCGCTCATCAGTCAATCAGCTGCTCGACGTTGACAATTACTGAACGTCATAGCACTCTTTGTTCTGTGCATTTCTTGACACGTTGAGAGGCATTGGTCTGCTAAAGACTCAGTTCAATGCTCTCCTCAAGGCTCGTCCGCTTCGGAGGCGTCGTGCCACGAGGGAGCAAGCTCGGCATCCAGCTCCGAGCTTTCTCTGTGTCCAATGTTGACCGGTCGAGCGAGCCACGCGCTTTACTGTCGAAATTATGGGTTCCGACTGGTGGAATGACAGCCACAGAGGATGAGAGTGAGCATGTAAATTCTTGAAGCAGTAGGCATATACTTATTGAACTTTTAGCCGGTCACGGGAAGCTCATCCGCGCCGGGTTTCTGCGTCAAGTATGTCTTAGCCTCAACTCGGGTGGAAAGGGCAGATCATGCTGATGATTGAGAAAAGGCACACTCTGGTATTTTTCAATTATTACCTCTAGGTTTCAGAGTGCAAGACAAGATCGAGAAACTTGTCGACAAGCACATGCGTTCCATTGGTTCGTAGCCAGAACAAGCCCCTGGCTGCCTGCACTAACATGCAGCCTATTAGGGGCATCTAAGCTTGCACTCTCTACCATTTCGTCGGAAGAACTTTGGAAAAAGAGCGGTCGCTTAGATTCTATTTCTTCAGAGGTATGGTCCATTGACATATCTGTATTGAACCAAGTTGACTGGTTAGCTTTTTCGCTTTTCCGACCGAAAAGAAGCATCCCTCATTCTATCACCCACGCATGAGGAAGAAATCACTTCCCTTGTTGCCTCCACCCTCAAGTCATACAAAGACCTTCCGATTAGATTATACCAGACCAGTTTGTTTTCCTCCTTTCTTGGACATGCTCCGTCATGCTAATCACTCCTCAGCTCGAAAATACAGAGATGAGCGCCGGCCTCGCCATGGCCTGCTACGTTCCAGAGAATTTCTCATGAAAGATCTTTACACATTTGATCTGACAACCGGTAGTGCACTATCCACTTACAAAGAAGTGTCTGCAGCCTACAATGCCTTCTTCTCCGAGCTGAAAATCCCCTTCATGGTCGCTGAAGCCAGCTCAGGAGACATGGGCGGTGACCTGAGCCACGAGTATCACTTCCCCAGCGACGCCGGCGAAGATGTCGTCTTTCACTGCAAGGGCTGTGGATACACGGCCAACGATGAAGTCGCTACTGCTAGACCTGCCTCGGACACCCCGAAATTCTTCAGGGCGAAAGACTTTCGTGTATGGCGTGGGATCACCAAGGACAGGAAGACTCTCATCAATGCTTGGTATCCCCGATCAGAAACCCATGAGCTAAATCTTCACGCTCTCAAGAAGATCATTCCAGACCTGGACCCGACATTCGAAGCTCCCCTTACACTCTGGGAAGAAGCCCTTCAACGCGAACATCCACATGTGATTAATGTGATTGATGGTCAAGTTGCCGATGCTTTCCCCTCCGTAAAGGGTCGACTCCATTTCTTACCAGGGGGGCCTCAACGTCACAAAGCTGAGGAAGGCCATGAGGCTCGTCCGCCCAAGATCAAACACTCTTTTGTTGACCGTTCGTCCGAAGGCGAGAAGCTCAACATCGTCCGCATCCAAACTGGCGACGAGTGCCCAAAGTGCCAGTCTGACTCACTCAAAGCTCACCGTGCTCTGGAAGTCGGTCACACTTTCCACCTGGGCACTCGATACTCGGCCCCCCTCAGCGCAACCGTCACTTTGCCACCGGGAAGTCTTCCGGGAGCTACCGCAGAGGGCCTCGTTCCGGAAAGCCGCGTCCCCGTGCAGATGGGTTGTCACGGCGTGGGCGTCTCGCGCATCTTTGGCGCCGTGGCCGAGATTCTGGCTGACAAACGCGGTTTAAACTGGCCACGAGCCATTGCGCCGTTCGAAGTTGTCATTGTGCCGAATGATTCCTATAGAGAAGATGCTCTGAAGGTACACGATGCCCTTGCCGGCCGTGTTGGTTCTGAAGCGAACTTGGACGTTGTCGTAGATGACCGTTCACTTTCTTTTGCATGGAAGCTCAAGGACGCCGACTTGATTGGATACCCCATCATTGTGATTATGGGCAAGGAGTATGCAAAGGGCGAAGGAAAATGCGAGGTGCAATGTAGGCGACTCTCCTACACCCAGACTGTACATATCGATAGCCTGCCCGCGGCCGTGGCAGACCTTTTGAGCAAGCTATAGCTCATCAGTACAGAGTGATGGCACCCCGATGTAATATATGTATCAATTGTAAATCAACATTTTCTGCATTCATATATTTTATTTATTTTTCTTGAATACCCCCCTCACTGCTTCCCCTGCCTCAGTCTGCTCGCACACGCTCCGTAACTCGTGGTGGCCATCCCCGTTAGTAGAATTCCACAAAACCCCACGTCATAATATTCACGAACCGAGACCCAAGCGACCGACAACAACAAGAAGTTTGGGCAAAAAACCCCCCAAAGCAAAACGCAGCCATGGCCGGCAAGCAAGAAATGAGTAAGAAAGCGATTTTCCTCCCCTCCCTTTCCCCTGCTTCGCTCAACTCTCCCGCTAATCTCTTGACACCCCTACAGTCAACCTCGACACCCTCGAGCCCCAGCAACTCGCCCAGGTCAAGAAGCAGCTCGACGAGGAAATCGAGCACTTGACGTCGTCCTTTTCGCAGCTCCACGGTGCCCAGAACAAGTTCAGAGACTGCCTAAAGTGCGTCAAGAGCCGCGCCGAGGCGAAGCAAGGTACCTGACCGACCAACCCTTCCACCCCCGACTACTCTACGCTGCGAAGACGAGACGAGACGAGTCCGGAAGGGCGAGCACAAGACCAGCAGTCTGACTTGCGGCAGGATCCAACAATGTTCTGGTCCCTTTGACCACGTCGCTGTACGTGCGCGGAGAGCTTACCGACACCGAAACAGTCCTGGTAGATGTTGGAACTGGGTTTTTGGTAGAAAAGGTCAGACTCGAGTGCTGCATCCCGCTTCAGACACCCCGCTCACACGCGCACAGAAGCTCAAAGCCGCAGAGCAATTCTACGAGGGCAAGGTGGAGGAACTCACAGCAAACTTGAAGGATCTCGAAACTATTGTACAAAGAAAACAGCAGAACGCGCGTTTGATTGAAGAAGGTACTCATTCTATTTCTAGCTATACTGCCTCGCACTTTGACTAATTGATTATTCCACTAGTGTTGAGACAGAAAATCATGGCTGCGCAGGAGCAGCAAGGCGGACAACAGGCGGCATGAACAGGTCAAAGTAGAACAAATCAAAAAGCCTACATGAAAGTTGAGCCACAAGATTCATAGCAGAGCTCAGCCGAAGGACGCAATACCTCGCAATTCGCTATTACGAGTTCAAACTGGATTGCGCATCTTCCAAGAGGGCTTGAACCTCTAGAACGGTGTTGAGAAACTCCCGAAATCGAGAATCGAGGCTCGCTTCGTCACCTGGCCACATGTTACTGAGTGCCGGGCCCCAGTCCTTGCGTCTCTCGCGTCCAGACACATGATTGATCGTTTCATCCCAGTGAGCTGCGTAGAGTTCGACGCCCCAGGTGATGGTTGGATCTTTTGTCGTGTTTGCCCCCTGCCACTCCCTGGTAATGTTGACCTCGATGACATACGGTGTTTGCTTGTAAGGGATAGCAACGGACGATTTCAAGGTAACATGGTTGATCAAAGGTGCTAATTCTTTCAGTTTCTGGGTATTTAGAAGTGGCATCATTAGGAGACCTTCCCATTTCTGACTGGTGCAAAGTTGAATTTTGTTCGAGAGATCCCCAAAGGCTTCTGGCGTCTTGACGTTTTCCCAGGCGTCCACTCTCAGGCTCCAATCGTACTGCCTACATAAGATCAAAATTAGCCATATCCAAGCTCATAGGGGCACAACTAACATATCTGGAGCTGCCACGACCCAGTTCAAAAGCTTCGATACCTCTGGTTTGATCGTTCGAGCCATTGAAATTGGCATTGTTCCAACCTTGCGGCCCATACTCTCGGCGATGATCTCTTGGCCCTGAACTGCGAGAGTAACCTCGGTATTATGTCTGAGCTCTTCAACGCCGTTGCAGACGAGGTTCTTTGGCTCAACGAGATACCAAATGAGTTTCTCGGCTCTGGAATGGTCGGCAAGTCTATTCGTCGTTAACATATACTTTCATGAGTACAGTTGCAAACAAACCCTGTTTGGAGACTTCCTCCGCCTCGGATAGAATACATGTCCACCATTTTTACAAATTCACTGTAGGTCATCTCATCTCGACCTTGGCCTATTCTTTTGATGACCCTGAGCTGGCCAAAACTGACCCTCATTCTCAACTGTTTGCTTGAAGCCATGAGAGACTCGGCTGATGCGGTGATGTCAGCATTCAATTTCGAAAAGTGTTTGTCCAGAGCGCTGGCATTGCTTGTGCGCAAGTCAAGGTTTGAGTCGAAATGAGGGCGAGATCCAAACTCAACCTTGATCTTGTCTTTGACGGATGACTTGGTTGGGGCTTGCACGAAGAACTTGGCGGCAGGGTGTTCGCTGGACCGCCGCATATCATGGAGAACCATATTAACAGCGCCTAGGGCTTGACGCATGTTGGCCATGGAACTACACCGCAGTTCGAGGATGTTGGATTCGATGAACGTGATGTACACCTTGTGCTTCTTGCGGATATCGTCCAGAGCTTCAGGTGCATCGAAGCCCTCTGGCATCATGTGCAATCCCGGAAGTACTATCCTAGTCTGCTATCAATTAGTAAAGAGCACCAATAAGGACATATAACGCAAGCGATTACTTGGATAAGGTCTGGATCTTTAGGCGGCTGCCCAAGGAACTCTCCATCCTCAATTCTACGGTTTCTTTGGCGTGTAGCGTCGTGCATGGACTTTGCAGTTGGCATAAGGTCCTTCTTGGCGAATTTGTTGACTTTGGGCCCTGGTTTCGACTGATTGGCAGACTCGTCTCTTGGAACATTAGGTCTCCCTGAGAAGCCGCCTCGCCCTCTTTGGGGTTGGCCGCCTCCTCGTTTCCCGCCTCGGCGCATGATTCCTCAAAAGAAAATGCTCGTCTTTGAGGACGGAGTCGAATGTCCAGAGAGATCGATGATGTCGAAGATGGAACTTTGGGATCCGATGAAGCTGGGTCAAAGACAACGAGAAGAATAAAAGAAAGAATGGCGTCGATCGTGTGGTAAGGTCGAGGAAAGAAGAAACACGACAAGAAGGAAATTTGCTTCACACACGGAAGGTTGCAGCCTGGATACATTGGTACCATACCTACCTTGTGTAACTGTGATTCACTCACCTCAATCTAGAGGGCCCCTGCCCGTGAGAGTGAATCACATAAACTTAATTATCAGCCCTGACAAGTTGGCATGTGTCTATCAATGATTTCAAGGCTCGATGGCCGAAAGCTTTGAAGGTAACATTCTAATCACTTACACATGGTGTCATTGGGGATTTGACGCAAGCAAGAATGGGCACCTGTTATCCTTTTCAACGAACACACAATAATGAAATTGTATTTCAAAGCCCGTTAGAGCCTTTGATATCTAATTCCAAAAAATACTTACTATCTTGAACGAGTTCAATTCTGATTCCTCCAGTCCTGACCTCTCGACACCCTTACAGATGCAACCCCGATAGATGCATACTCCCTAGCAACGACAGCTTCACGCGTCTCCCAGACGCGTAAATTATACAAAGTTGTCGCCAAACACCGACCAAGCTCCGAATCACCCTTTATCGATCTAGCCATGGCCCCGGAAGGTTCGCGACGTGGAAATCGTGCCACGGGGGGGACATCTGGCGAAGAATCCGACGAAGAAGTTCAGCATAGAGAGGCCGTCTGGGAATGGATCTACGACACCTCGGCGGCCCCCCAAGACCAGACCGACGAGCCCCAGAGCGACAAGAAAAGGAGAAAAGTGACCGGAGGCAAGATTGTCGGCGCGAGGATCGGCCAGTTCGAGTGCAGGATAGGCGATTGTGTGCTTCTCAAGGCAGACGGCTCCAACGATGCCTGGGTAGCTCTCATCGGGGAGTTTGTCGAGGAGGATGACGACGGGGAAATGGCTGCCAACTTCATGTGGTTCTCGACCGAAAAGGAGATTCGCAACGAGAAGAAGAAGCGCTCTGACTTTCTTCCGGTGAGAAAACACTCGCGTCCACAGCTTCTCATGGCACGCTTGCTGACAGAGTCTCAAAGAACGAACTATACATCTCCCCTTCGTGGGACATCAACCCCCTTGCCTCGATCAACGGGAAAGCCAAAATCTACTCCGTCGACGTATTCCGCTCAAAGTATCCCCAAGGCCGCATCCCTCGACTATCCGCAGACTACGGCAGAGTCTTTGTGTGCCGCAGAGGCTGCAACACGAGAACGGCGACGTACACGGACGAGTTTATATGGGAGGAGGTGTACCGCGGCGAGGACGACATCTTCAACCTGATTGAACTCGTGGAGAATGCTACCAAGGCGACCCGTAAGAGGAGGAAGGCGAAGAGCCCGTCCCCCGAGAATGCTGCCTACCAGCCGCCGCCTCCTCAGACCCCGTCCAAGACTGGTCGGAGTACGGCAGCCACACCGCAGTCTCGGAGAAGTCAAATTGAGCCAGGATCTCGGTCAAAAAGGTTTGTCAACTCTCACTGATGTCTTATTTCGGGAATTCCAATTAATACTTTACAGGAGTACAAGCAAAAGGCTCGAATTCACCCCCCTAGCAACCCGAAAGCTCTCTCCGACCTATGTCGAATCCTCCCCATTCCAAATCGCCCGGTCTCGCCTCCACGTCTCTTCAGTCCCGACCAGTCTCCCATGTCGAGAAGGCGAGTTCTCACTCGTGTACTCGCACCTGGAAGCCGCCATCTCGGACGGCACCGGCAACTGCATCTACATCTCGGGCACCCCTGGGACCGGCAAAACAGCGACCGTCCGCGAGGTCATCTCGCGGCTCGAAGAGGCCGTGAACCACGACGAGCTTGACGACTTCATCTTTGTCGAGATCAACGGCATGAAGATTACCGATCCCCACCAATCTTACACGCTCCTGTGGGAAGCCCTCAAGGGCCAGCGCGCCAGTCCGGCGCAGGCGCTCGATCTGCTGGAGCGCGAGTTTAGCAACCCCAGCCCGCGACGGATTCCGTGCGTCGTTCTCATGGACGAGCTTGACCAGCTGGTCACCAAGAACCAGGCTGTCATGTACAACTTTTTCAACTGGCCGACGCTTCGGCACAGTCGCTTGATTGTTCTCGCCGTTGCCAACACCATGGATCTTCCTGAACGAACGCTCAGCAACAAGATCAGCAGTCGTTTAGGTAAATTCACCAGAATCATTTCCCTTTACCCACGACTAATCGTTCATTATAGGCCTCACTCGCATCACCTTTCCCGGATACAACCATGAACAATTAATGAAGATTATACAGTCACGACTGGAAGGTGTCCCTGGCAAGATTGTAGAACCGGATGCTATTCAATTCGCTAGTCGAAAAGTGGCGGCCGTTAGTGGCGATGCTCGTCGTGCTCTCGACATCTGCCGCCGAGCAGTTGAGCTTGCGGAAGCCGACGTACCAGGCGACCCTACCACCCCTAGCAAACGCGAGCGACTCGCCGAGGCCGAAGGTCGGCCATCTAACCGCGGCCGGGTCACTATAGCCACCATCAAGAAGGCCATCAACGAGGCGACCTCGAACCCCATCCAGCAACATCTCAGAAGCCTGCCCCTCATGTCCAAACTCCTTGTAGCAGCGCTGCTGCTGCGAACCCGAAGAGCAGGCCTTGCCGAGACGACCTTTGGCGAAACGCTCGACGAGATTCATCGCGCCTGTCTCCGTGCTCCGCCAGCACTGCCCGGCATGGCCAAGCTCCTTTCCAGCGGCCTCAAAGGCACGCAGGCGAGCAGCCAGCGCCAGATGTCCAGGCCTGGCCAGATCCACACAGCCGCGCTTGATCTGGTGGCGGCTGGCCTTATCAATCTCGAGGCTCAGCGCACAGATAGGTCAAGCAAATTGCGCCTGGCCATTGCAGACGACGAAGTGAAGATGGCTCTCCGCGACGATGGAGATTTGAGGGCTTTGGGTATCGGTATATGAAGTATAATGTGTGTAATAATATGAACCTCGTAAAGGGGGCGTGTCGGGTTAGTTGTAAGAAGATCCGGACATTACAAGTAATTAATTAAATCTGTCCCCTCCTTTGGGCTTCTTAAAACTTTCGAAGACCGAGAGTGGGCTTCCAATCCAAGGGATGCGTGTCTTCAGTTGCACTTTCGTCTTGCTTCCAGATTTTGACTATCAAGCAGGTTAGCACGGGGATTGATGTCCAAACGAGATCAAGTAGATGATGTACTCACTCGTCTTGTCAGCCTCGCCACAGATGAGACGCAGTCCGGACCGATCAAATGTCGAGCTCATGATGCCGGCCTCGGCGTCGAGGGAGCCGGGCTGCGCGGTGGTGTCGAGGGATTGGAAGCGATGGCCAGTCTTCCAGTCCCAGAAGCTCATGGAGCCATTGTCACCTAGAAGTTCAGTCAGTACTCATAGTTAAGCCAGAGGGGAAAGAAGTGCATACCTCCTGTGAAGAAGACGTTCTGCTCGTTTACGCTCATGGTGTTGATGATGGCATTGTGGCCCTCAAAGTTCTGCATAAAGGCACCTTCGGGGCATTTCCACTGCTTGATGCTCCCCGTGCTGCCAGTGGCAAAGGTGAATTCGGACGGGTGCGTGGCCAGAGCACGAACACCCTTCTTGTGATGGGTCAGGACGCCCATGGTCTTTCCAGCGGCGAGATCCCACAGCCTCACCGTGGAGTCGAGCGAGCCAGTAATGACCTGGGGGTCGGCCTCTTGACAGATGAGGTCAGAGACGGTCTGGGTGTGTCCCGAGAGGACGTGGATGTTGCTTCTCGTTCGCATATCCCAGACTCTGGCCACGCCGTCTCGGCCACCGGTGACGAGGACATCCAGCGTAGGATGCAGGGCAAGAGTGTATACACCGCTCAGATGTCCGTGATAATGGCGGATGACCTTGTTCGTCTCCAAATCCCAGCACTTGACCATCTTGTCTTCACCGCAGGAGAACAGGTACGGGTGCCGTGGCGACACGGCCAACCCGCGTACGGTACTGATGTGACCCGTGAGTGTCAAGCGCAGCGAGCCCGTGGCCAGGTCCCAGATTTTGATGGTGCGGTCGCCGGCACCGCTGGCAAACCACTTGTTGCCCGGCTCGACAGCCAGGCTGCGCACCCAGCCCAGATGGCCAGAGATGACCCTCATCAGCTTCCACGGCGCGTGCCATTCCGGCTTGGGCTGGTGGAACGCCGGCGCCCCTCGCGTGGTCAGCGTCATGTTTTGCTGCTGGTCGCCGCCAGCCCTCGTCGTCGTCGATGATGCCCCAGCCTTTGCGCCAGGTCCAGCCTCCAACAGCTTCTGCGCTGGTCTCGCCGGGCCAGCATGCTTGACAATCTTCTTTCCGGGCTGTTTCGTCGGTAGTTTCGCAGCGATTGAGGGAGGCAGCGTTTCGACACCGGCGTACTCGTTGCGAAACCGGCGCTTCAAGATGGGGTCTTCGGACGCGTCGTCGACTTTTTGGCGTTTTACTTGGGTGCGGTCCTGCGTGTGAGCAAAGAGGCTCCGAGAGGATGTGGCATTTTGCGCAGCGAGTGCGCTGAGCTTGAGGGCGTCCTGGGGGACCTCGGGAGTCTCCATGATGCGCGGTGAGGAGACTTCAATTGTCGTCGTGGCGATTAATAAAGAGAAAGGAAAAAGTTGATGGGATCCCGAGCTCTCAAAAGTTGCGACCAGAAACCGTACAGGCCGTGTAGCCAGATGTGGCGCGCTTAACTGGTGCGCCACAACTTCAGAGCAATTGTGGCGTTAGCAGTAACTGCCTAGCAACTAGACCATGTTAATAAAGCTTGCTCCCCAAAACCTACCTACGTAAGTGACCTCTATGCCTGATGACCAGATCTTATTAGTCAACCTGTAATTCTCGTAAATTATTTTCCTTCATCTTTTCCCTTCCAACTTCAAATACTGTGTCAAAAATACATCTTATTTGGATCCAGTATTCAATGGATACTGAAAACGACAAGTTTCCGCTGCACACTGCAGCCCGTGAAGGGCGGGGTGAGTCTCTCACTACCCCGGAAATGTATCGTCGTCAGTGAAACTAACCAGTTCCTAGCGGTACTCGCAGAAGGTCTATTAAAGGTGCGATATCCCTATAATCATCGTGATTATCCATTGTTCTCTCTCTAATACCTAACCTAATAAAAAGGCCGACCCAAAGCTGTCACAGCGCAAGGATGACGACGGCCGGTATCCCATCCATTGGGCCGCCTCGTCCAATAACTTGGAGATTGTGCTCCTCCTTGCCAACCAGAAGAACTTTGACCCCGATGTCCAGGTATAATTCAGCAAATTCTTTAATGTATACTCTATTCTTATAACTTCTTAGGATGACAGTGGATGGTCACCCCTCATGATCTCAGCCAGCGTCCCAGACAGTGAACCCGTCCTCAAGCTTCTCATCCAAAAGGGCGCTGACGTGAACCAAAAGAGTGCGTATACCCCAAGCTCCTCACTTAAACGTCTAGGGCAAGTGGCTAACTCTGTATCATAGATAACGCAGGCCAAGTACGTCCTCAAACCCCCATCACAGCCAATACTTAAAAGTGACCATGCCAAACTAACACCATCACCAGACTGCCCTTCACTTCGTCGCCTCCAAAAAGAACCTCGACGTCGCCCGTCTCCTCATCGAAAACAAGGCCTCCGCACGCTTCCGGGATCGTCGCGGCCAGTACCCAATCCACCGCGCCGCCGCCGTCGGCTCCGTGCCCATGGTGCTCCTCCTGCTCAAGAACCGCAGCCCTCTCAACCCGACCGACACGGAAGGCTACACGCCTCTGCACCATGCCATAGCCGAAGGACACGGTACGTTCCAGCCCTCTCTCTCTCCTCATCTTCTCGCATTGGCAACCTCAGACTAATCTACTTTGCAAGGTGACACTGCTGTTGCTTTGCTCAAGGAAGGCGCAGACTTCACGCTCAGGACGGTTGAAGACGAGCTGGCTATTGACCTTGCTCCAGACAAAGAAGTATGTACAATTCAAAGATGAACCACCCCCTTTTAGCCCTCTAAATTTCCTCCCCCTTTTTCCCATCCGACATGAATGATCACTAAAAGATTTCTTAATGCTAACTCTTCATCCCACCAGGTTCGCCAGTTCGTGTTACAAGGCGCCGAGCGGGAGGGTATTGAGTTATCAGGGTAAAGCTAGGAATACAAAATGCTGTAATAAAACAAAGGGTTGAAGGCAAGAGTGGAAGAGAGAGGTGAAGATGATCAGAATAAAACGTCTCTAACTCCATCTATTAAAAAATGAGGAAGAAGAAGAAACCCAAAAAGCCGCCTTATTTGATGGTTCGCTCAACCAAATCGCGATACATGGCTTTGACATCCTGTACGTCGGCCTTCAACTCTTCAACAAGCTCGCTCTTTTCACCCAGTAGCTCCAATGTGGTTTGATATCTTTGATTTATGTTCTCCATCTCGGCCTCGAGTTCTTCTACCCGCTCCAAGGCCGCCTTGTTGGCTTCGACGTCTTTCATCAATCCGACAATGTCGGTCCTTGCCTCGTCCCTTTGACTGCACACCCGAGCCATCTCTTCTTTGGCCGCCACCTTCTCAGCTTCGAGGCGACGGATTGCCGCGCTCATGCGCTCAACCAGCTGGACTGAAGGTCCCGCTCCTACAGTCGACACAGAGATCATGTCTTGTGCGACATTTCGAGGAGCAGACGAGTCGACATCATCGTCTCGGTCTGGTGACGTAGCTCGAGGTGACTCGCTCGGTAGGTCAAAAGGAGACAATGGCGGCGGCGGGATTGTTGAGCCCAGGGTTGAGAGTGTGCTGGTCCGAATAGGAGGCTGATTGGACAGTCGACGGCCAAAGAACATGCCCTCTGGAACGCTATCGGGGTTGCTGCCAGGAGTCGGAGCTCGTCGAGGTGGTCGGCCGGGTACAGGGAGACCGGACAGGTCAGAGCTATATGTTCTGGGAACAGAAAGCATCGGCGAATCAGGCCTACCCGAGTTCTTGACATCGTCCACCCACTGCCGTCGCTCGACTTCGGCAGCAAAACTACTTGAGCGTTGCTGCTTCTCCAAATCAGCCTTTGCTTGCTCGAGAGCTGTCTCGGTCGTCTTGAGTTGTGTGCGAAGAGTAGCAAGCTCTTCACGGCACGTCTCGAGCTCCTGTCGTGCCGTTGCGAGCGCAGGGGTAACATCTTGCAACTCGTCTTCCAGACGCCTACAACGACTGGCCTGAAGAGAAGTTAGCACCAAGCAAAGCAATGGATGTAGAGATAAGCAAGCTCAACTTACCGAATCACGAGCTTTCTTTCGCATTTCCGATTCTCGTCGTTGGGCTTCATCCCTCTCCTTTTCCAGGTTGGACACCTTGGCCAAAAGAGAAGCTTCGATTCCCTGCCAATTATCGCTTGCCGAGGCATATTGCGACTGTAGAGTTTCAATTTGGCGTATCAACTTGATTTGCGACTCTCCTCCAACCCCCGAAGAAGCCTCCTCGGCTGCAACCCTCATCGCTTCTAGTTTGCTTTCTGCGGCCCTGAGCTCAAGTTTGAGCTCCTCTTCTACTTGACGATTGCGCTCAGTTGCGCGATGCAGCTTCTCCTGGAACTCCACGCTGTCTAAACGAGCCTTGTTCGTCAACGTCTCATTTTCCGTCTTTAGGTTCGTGAGGGTATCTTCCAAGTCCTTTTGTTTTATCCGTTCTGCGCCTCTAGCCTTGGCCACTGCCTCGGTGGTTGCGTACTCTGCCTGCTCTACCTTGACCTTGGTGTCATGTTCCAGACGCTTGTATGCCTCATCCTTGGCAGCAATGTCCTTCTTCAGAGCATCAATCTCCTTTTGTAAAGCAGTGCTGACCTTGCGGACCTCCTCGTTCTTCTTTTCCTGTTCTTCGTTGCTGCTCGCGCTATTTCGGATCGCTTCGACTTCAGCAGCTGCCTTCTCCTTGCTCTTCTTCAGCTCATCGATCTGCTTCTCATTGTCTGCTACTTGGGCGCGGAGTTTTCGAATCGTCGTTCGGAATTTTCCTTCAGTACTAGACAGTCTCTGTCCCTCCTCCATGAGCAGTGCAATCTTTTCGTCCTTCTCGGCAAGCTTTTGCTCCAAACTACCCTTTGAAGCAGCATTCTTATCTTTCTTGGCAGCCTCGGCGGCATTTTTAGAAAAATACTGCAACTTTGCTTGGAGTGCATCTATTCTTTCCACGTATTCTTGAATCTC
The DNA here is from genome assembly GCA_023509875.1 of Rugonectria rugulosa. Taxonomy (NCBI): domain Eukaryota; kingdom Fungi; phylum Ascomycota; class Sordariomycetes; order Hypocreales; family Nectriaceae; genus Rugonectria; species Rugonectria rugulosa. The sequence goes on from JALNIO010001487.1 coordinate 88,509, forward strand.
CTCCTGTTGACGAGTCTTGATAGTCTCCAGCTCCTCATTTGTTTGCGAGCTCTCGGTGGTTGGTTCGACAGACGTAGATGCTTGTACTGACTTTGAGGTTTTCTGATCCTCCTTTTCGGTCTCTTTCACCTCTATTGTCGGCTCGGGAGCGTCCTTGGCCTCGATGTGCGTAGATTCAACAGCTACCTCTAATGTCTGATCGGGTTTAATCTCGGACTGGTTCTCCGTCTCACTCTCGAGTATTCCCCCCGCCTTGCTCTCGGCATGGTTCTCTTCTTTCGGTTCGGATTTGGCCGCGGTATCAGGTATTGAGCCGTTGGCCTTGTCATCATTCAGAGGTATTGTAGGCACTGGCGCAGAGGGAAACATAGACATTGCTTCCTTGGGCGGCTCTTTTTCGACGACTACACCATCCTTTGTGCTGGTCGAGGCATCCGGGGCCGGTGTACTCGAGCGCGACGGCTTGGCTGATGCAACATCGGTAGAAGGGTCTGGGGTCGTAGGCTTAGATTCTCCCGTCTCGGTCGTCTCTTTGGCGGACAGTGCTTCCATGCTAGGGCGGGACTCTTTGTCTATGGATGCGCGAACTGAGCTTGACGGACTGGGCTGGTCGACAGAGCTCCGGGGAGAGCTTCCAGCGTTTTTCGCGGCCATGGCCTTGGCCAGCCTGGCTTGTAAACGATCATTGGCTCGAGTGCTGGAATTGGTCTTGGGTGCTATGAAGTGAGACGATTAGCTGGATGTCGAGAGAAAGCAATCGCAAGGGGCAACTGAGAATCCAGGATCCTAGGTCGGAATACGAGCAGAGCGTACGCACCAGGTGCTGGCTTCTCAGCGGGTTTTGGGGGCGCTTGTTGGGCAGCTTTGCTGGCAGCTAGCTTCGCAGCAGCTTGGCGACGGAGCGGATCATTGTCTTCGGTCTCGGTGAGCATGTTGTCCAGGCGAGACTCGAGGCCGGCGGCGGCCTGCGAGAGGAATGAACCCCAGCGCGAGCCGGAGGGCTTGCCCGGGGCAGCCATGATGGATGGTACGGGGAGCAGGCAGACGAGAGGGGTTGTCGAGGTTGCAATGGAGAGTTATGGTGGAAACGAGGGAGGGGATACGTCGTGGAAGCAATGGGAAGCTATGAGGGGTGGTTGATGGGGGGGTTCGATGCTGGTTCGTACAATCGTTCAAGTCATGAGCTGTATTTGGATGGAAGGGATCGCGGCGAGTGACAGTTTGGGCGAATAGGTATGGTAGGTAGCTGGATGGTGTCTTGTACTTGTGGCTGTACCGGTGCCTGTGCCTGGAACTGACTGCCAGGGACTACATGGGGCGACGTCAGCCTTGCGCGACTGGGAGGTGGATGGCGACTGAATGAGTGAATGAGCGAGCAACCCGTAACCCGTGACCCGTAACCCGTAAGTGAGTGGGTGACGTTTTAGTTGGGGTGTCGGGTGAGATAGAGGTTGACGTGGAAGGGAAAATGGACCTGGAATCCTCACTGACCTGAAGCCAAGAAGGGATTGGTACAGGGCGCCAAAGTACAGCACCACCACCAACACTATCAATTTTTTTTATTATATTAATTACCACTAACCCCAACACCAACGAAACGAAACGAACCCCTTGTGCTCTCTCCAAGGCTGATACTCATGAGAAGAAGGGACACTTTGATTACTTACATACACACTATATCTCTACTGCACACGTACCTGTAAGTTACCCAACTAATGGAAACGGCACCTACCTAAGGCATGCACGTCACTCGACCCCGTAACACAAGAAACCTGCCCCACGCATCAGCATGCGAACAATGCCACCACGCCGTCCACGCCGTCCAACAAGAGACAAGTCTGCCTATCTCAGTCAGGTACATACGTACTCAGGTACTGTACCTTGCGAAAGAGGACAGGTAGCAGGCCACAAGGATCCCCTCTGTACAAGTATAGGTATTCTATATCCGAGGCATGCAGGCTGACACCTGCGACCCGCGACCTGCCCACTCCAGGCCACACCTCCATGTACGAAACAAGACTCGCTCCCATCCTTCGTGCTCCATATCCCATACTTTGTGAAATCATCCTCGCTTCCTACGATCCCCCTTGTCCCTTGTCCCTTGTCCCTGGTCTCGCCTGCATCGGTTCAGATAGATATACGAGTCTGACACGACGCTAAGTTCTCGATGCTGTCCGCTTACATCTACGAGAACACAAGGGAGGTTTATTGCTGTGCGTATATATCATGAGAATCACTGTAAAGAATGTCGCATGCTTGTCCCAACGCCCTGTTCATCCTACATTTCCTCTCATTCCACTCAACCCCAACACTCACCCAGAAATAGTCACATCCTAACTACCTAACATAGACATATACATCTTCATCACGTTCAATCACTTTCGAGGCACATATAATCAACGTCCAAACAGAAAAAGCAATATATTTCGTTGTCTCAAGTTCGCCATGGTCATTCTAGAATAACATGTCCTCGATATCGTACGAAGCCGCCTGTATGGGTACACCATACTCGTACAATAAAAGAACAGTCACATCACCACTAAAGTTTGAGACATCCGAGGTGCCCAGGTCAAGCTGAGCCAAGATAAGAGAGTTGACCCCAATACCTCTCCCTCTTGCCTCAGTCTTGCCAACCTCTTCCAACATAATCATGCTCGTCCACAACAACATCATACAGGTACCATCGCTCAAGCCTGCATCTGCTTTCCGGGGGGTATAGGGGATGAACCGTCACAGAACGATCCATCCCATGCTGAAATTCCAAAAGAACACGCTGCATATCCGGCACAATGCTCCAAAAGCCCAACCCGCTCAAAAATCAAACACAGAGTCCCTCTCTATTGCCTGCCCAGTTCTCCGTGGTGACAAGTACATGTAATCATGCCCGTCAACCACGAAAACGATAGTCCCAAGTACCATGTCGTCAATGTGCTTTCGTCGTAGTTGTTTGTGCAATGGTAAACACCAAGATAAAACAATGTGAGCCTAAAAGGAAAAAACGCCCAAGAAAAACACGCTCGCTCAGTATACATCCTATGCAGCCGTCTCTCATACTATCGCACATCTGAAACTAAAAGCAAAAAACAAAACCGCCCATCTTTTCTATCCCGTCAGCTTCCTCCACCAGCTGGTTCGAGGTGAGTCGACATATGCCGAGCTACGACGACCATAGTAGCGCTCGTCGCTCCCTTCGGATCGTTTCTCACGGTCACGTTCACGCTCGCGCTCTTCGCGCCTGGCTCGTCGTCTTCCCTGATCATCGGTATCCTCAGGCGTGCCGTCCGTGTTCTTACGACGTCGAGATCGCCGGGCATCACGAGCAGTGCCATCATCTTCGAATGCCTCCACGGCAGGACCACCTTCTGGGGGCGGCGGAGCATCTGAAACTTCCTTGACCCAGGAGGATGTTCCAGAGTGAGGCCAAGCAGTTCCATTCCGTTCCCTCTCTTCACGACGCCGCGCTCGACGCTGGACATACTCATCACCCTCATCCTCGGTAGCCCGACGGCTCCTGCGACGGTCATTGTCTTCGCCTCTTCCCTCATCTTCCGTCACTCGAGCCGCTCGTCTGGCCTCGCGTCGACGGCGACGTTCAGGGTCGTCTTCCGCAGGATTAACTTGTCGAGATTTTCTGCGTTCGCGTCGAGCTGCCCTACGGGCCTCGTCTTCTTGCTCGGCTGCCGCCTGCGCTGCCGCCAACTCTTCTTTTTCCCTACGGAGTCGGCGGCGTTCCTCTCGTTGGGCGTCCCGGTTGTCTCGTTCTTCCTGAGCCTGGCGTTCCTCTTCCTCATGTTGTCGTGCGGCTCGTCGTGCGCGTCGTGCTTCTTTTTCCTCACGTCTCCGAGCTTCACGCTCTTCGTCCTCTCTGTGCGTCTCAGTTTCAGCTCCTGCTTCCGCCTCACGACGTCGACGCCGCTCGCGTCGGGCTTCATCCTTGGCACGCCTGCCATCATCCTCTGGGCGTTGGCCCTGCTCAGCAGCTTCACGCTCGGCTCGCTTGGCTCTTCTGGCAGCGCGTCGAGCCTCTCGGTCTGGATCGATAATCTCTGCATCACCGTCCATGCGAGCAGCCCGGATGCCTTCATCGTCAGTCGTGGCATAGGTGGTGCGACGGCGTAGTGGATCAGGACGCTCAGCTCGAGGAGTCATTAGACCAGCGAACAAGCCGCCAATACCGGACGCTCTCTTCGAAGAGCCACGCTTAAACGGCGTTTCCGACGGGCCGTCGGGCTCAACCATCACAATGTCTTCCTCTGGAGGAGGGGGAGGTGGAGGGGCTGGGGGAGGTTGTCGCCTTGATCGTCGTCGTTCAGACTTATCGAGGGCCTCTTCCGGATCCAGAGCCCCGGACATGTCCATCTCTTCTTGCTCCCGTGCCCTGTGGCGAGTTGATCTTCTGCGGGCAGATCTGTCCTTCTCCATCCCCAGAATCTTGCTTGCTTTGTCTGGGATTTCTTCAGGAGGAGGAGAAGCAAGACCACGAGCAGATTCCGAGTGACGACGTCTCATACCTATGCCGCTTCTGTGTTCGCGAGAAGACATTGTGCGAGTGATAGGAGGGGTACTAAAGAGAGGAGGAACACGTGAACGTGACGGCGTTTTATCTGAGGAGGATTCCTTGGAAGATCCTTTGCCTTCCCGTTCAGCTCGTTTGCTCGACTTGGACTTGGACTTCGCAGTAGACGATCGTATCCTCTCTTCTCGGGGAGCTTCCTGTCGTTTGCTCCACGAGCTGCCCTCTCGGTTGAGTTTCACTCGTTCCTTTCTGGAGGATCTGGGTTCAGGGGGTGGAGTGGCGGGAGGATCAGGGACAGGAGGTGGCACCTCTACCGTTCGTCGAGACTTGCTCTTCCTCTTCTTCCGCTTAGCAGCTTCGATGACCGCGAGGTCAGGTTCGGGATACTCCTCGGCAGGCTCGACAGGTTCTTCTGCAGGAGGCGCTTCATCCTCAGCCTCGGGAACTTCTATCTCGGCCGCTTCCTCAGCTGGCGCCTCTTCCACGACAGGCTCTTCCTCGGGAGCTTCAGAATCAGCGTCAGAATCTTCTTCAACTTCAGCCTCAGCGACCTCTTCTGCAACTTGCTCCTCTTCCTCTTCGTCCTCGTTCTCCTCTGCGTCTCCCTCAGCTTCAGCTTCCGCGGCCGCTGTTTCTGCCTCCTCTTCTTCTTCCTCATCCTCATCCTCTTTTTCGGCTTCCTCTTCACCGTCACCTTCATCAGGCGTCTCATATGCATCTTCTTCAGGTTCCTCCGCGGGCTCTTCCACAACCTCGGCAGCGGCAGCGGCAGCGGCAGCTTCTGCAGCTCTCATGTCGGCGTTTTCAATCAAGACCTTGAATCGGTCCATGTCCTTCCTGCCGAGCTTACCCCTCCGAGCCTTCTTAGCCTTCAACGCCTCAATCTCAGCCTCTTCAGCCTCGACGATAGCAGCAGCTTCCGCACTGGCAGCCGCTGCGGCTTCGGCTGCTGCAGCCTCCTCGGCTTCTCTAGCGGCTTGCTCTTCGGCTTCTCTTTCAGCAGCCTCTTCAGCCTCCTTGGCTGCCAATTCTTCAGCACGCTTGGCAGCATTCTCGGTCAGAATCATATAACGTTCAGTATCCTTTCTGCCAAGTTTGCCTTTCTTGGCTTTCTTCTTGTTCAAGGCTGCAAGTTCGGCTTCTTCTTGTTCGATCTCGGCAGCAGCTTCGGCTTCAGCAGCCTCCTCAGCCTCCTCTACCACGGCGGCTTCTTCAGGAGGGGCTTCTTCTACTTCTTTTTCTTCTTTTTCTTCTTCTTCTGCAGGCTCAGCGACAGCCTCGTCGGCGGCAGCTTCTTCAGCGGCAGCTGTTTCCGCCTCCTTGGCAGCTTGTTCGGCAGCACGCGCTTCGGCGCGCTCGATGAGAATCGCATATCTCTCGGTATCCTTCCGGCCAAGCCTACCCTTTCTGGCCTTCTTCGCCTTTAACGCTGCAATTTCCGCCTCTTCGGCTTCGATTTCTGCAGCGGCTTCGGCCTCAACTGCCTCCCTTGCAGCGGCTTCTTCCGCCTCAGCATCAGCCTCTTCTCCAGCTTCCTCCTCTTCAACTTCTTCAGAAGCTTCCTCCACGGCGTCTTCTTCGTCGGGCTCTTCAACAGCCTCCTCCACTGCTGTCTCTTCTTCTTCCATCTCTTCCTCGGCCTCTTGGGCAGCTCTCTCCGCCGCGCGTGCTGCAATGTTCTCAGTGAGAATGTTGAACCGTTCAGTATCCTTGCGTCCCAGTTTGCCCTTCCTGATTTTCTTTGCCGACAAGGCCTCAAGCTCTGCTTCTTCCTCCGCTTCCAGAGCAGCTGCTTCGGCTTCAGCTGCTTCCTTCGCGGCGGCAGCCTCTTCTGCCTCAGCTGCTGCCAGAGCCTCAGCTTCTGCGGCAGCTGCTTCAGCTTCCTCGGCTTCTTTAGCTTCTTGAGCAGCCGCTTCCTCAGCCTCCTGAGCAGCCTTGTCTGCGGCACGTGCTGAGATATTTTCGGCGAGAATGTTGAAGCGTTCAGTATCTTTGCGACCCAATTTGCCTTTTCTGGCTTTCTTTGCTGTTAGAGCCTCGAGCTCTGCTTCTTCTTCCGCAGCTAGAGCGGCTGCCTCAGCTTCGGCGGCTTCTCGTGCTGCTGCCTCTTCATCAACCGCAACGTCTTCGTCGGCATCGGGCGCGGGGTCTTCGGCTTCCTCAGCGGCAGCGTCTTCATCCTCAGCGAGAATTTCATCCTCTGCCTCTTCAGGTTCAGGGGCATCCTCTAGATCGTCTGGAACAACTTCCTCTGCTGCTGCGGCTGCCTCCTCAGCTTCCCGGGCAGCCTTGGCCTCGGCACGTTGAGCAGCATTCTCGGTCAATTGGTTGAACCTTTCGGTATCCTTACGACCCAGTTTTCCTTTTCTAGCCTTCTTCGCAAGGAGAGCAGCCATTTCCTCCTCTTCTACAGCAACAGCGGCAGCTTCTTCAGCCTCAGCTGCTTCTTGGGCAGCTGCCTCCTCTGCCGCTACGGCTTCCGCTGCTGCAGCTTCTTCAGCTTCCGCTGCTGCTGCTGCCTCTTCGGCTGCCTTTGCTTCTTGCTCAGCAGCTGCCTTTTCTGCCCTTTCCGCTGCATTCTCTGTGAGCAGGTTGAAGCGCTCGGTATCTTTTCTTCCGAGTTTCCCCTTTTTTGCTTTCTTAGCACTTAAAGCAGCCAGCTCCTCTTCTTCGACAGCAATTGCAGCAGCTTCTTCAGCTTCAGCAGCTTCTTTTGCCGCGGCTTCCTCTGCCTCGGCGGCAGCCAAAGCATCAGCTTCCGCAGCAGCGGCAGCAGCTTCATCGTCTTCGGCAGGCTCGTCAGCAACTTCAGGTTCGGGCTGGTCTTCTTCAGGTACATCCTCTGCCTCTCCTGCCTCCTCTGCCGCCTCTGCCGCCTCTGCCGCCTCTGCCGCTGCCAGCTTCTCTGCCGCCTCCTCAGCTCGCTTGGCAGCATTTTCAGTCAAGAAATTGTAGCGCTCGGTGTCCTTTCTACCTAGCTTGCCTTTTCTAGTCTTTTTAGCTTCCAGTGCGGCGAGCTCAGCTTCTTCTTCAGCAGCGGCTTCGGCGTCAGCAGCTTCCCTTGCTGCCAGTTCAGCGTCTGCAGCTTCCTTTGCTGCAGCTTCCTCTGCTGCGGCAGCGGCTTCTGCTGCGGCCGCCTCTTCTGCTGCTGCTGCCTCTGCTGCTGCAGCTTCTTCAGCCTCTTGAGCTGCGAGTTCTTCAGCAGCCATTTGAGCCCTTTGAGCAGCGTTGTCTGTCAAGATCATGTAGCGCTCTGTATCCTTCCGTCCAAGTTTACCCTTCTTGGTCTTCTTGGCTTCCAGGGCGCTGAGTTCTGCCTCTTCTGCGGCAATGGCTGCAGCTTCAGCTTCTCGGGCCGCAGCTTCCTCAGCAGCGGCAGCTTCCGCAGCTGCGGCGGCTTCCTCCGCCTCGGGATCCTTCAGGATAGTATCAGATGCATCTTCGAAAACGTCATCGTCGTTATCGTCGTTCTCGGCGTCATCTACTTCTTCGGGGGGTGCTTCCTCGGGCGCTTCGGGCTCGACGTCAGGTTCAGGCTCCAGCTCGGCGGCGGCGGCAGCGGCAGCAGCAGCAGCAGCAGCAGCTTCAGCTTCTTCGGCTTCTTGAGCCCTTTGGGCAGCATTGGCAATAAGGATATTATAACGCTCTGTATCCTTCCGTCCAAGCTTTCCTTTCTTCGCTTTCTTGGCCTCGAGGGTTGCCAGCTCCTGTTCTTCCTCAGCAATAGCGGCAGCCTTAGCTTCGGCAGCGGCTGCTTCTTCAGCTTCTCTTGCAGCTTGCTCTGCGGCTTCAGCGGCAGCAGCTGCGGCGGCCTCCTCTGCTGCCGCCTTCTCGGCTCGAGCAGTTGCGTTTTCCGTCAGGATAGTATATCGTTCTGTATCCTTTCTTCCAAGCTTTCCCTTTCTTGCTTTCTTAGCCTCAAGAGAGGCAAGTTCCTGTTCTTCCTCGGCAATGATAGCAAGTTCGGCTTCTTTGGCAGCAGCCTCATCAGCTGCTGCTGCTGCCTCGTCAACTTCGGGGGCTTCTTCCACAACTTCATCGGGTGAAGCCACTTCAGCTGGAGGTTCTTCTGCCTGGGTCTCAGCTTCTGCTGCGGCTGCGGCTGCAGCAGCTTCTTCAGCTTCCCTAGCTGCGGCCTCTTCTGCCTCAGCCGCAGCTTGCGCATCGGCTTGGGCTTGAGCAAATGCTCGTTTCGCGTCGTTCTCAAGGAGGGCATGGTAGCGTTCAGTATCCTTCTTGCTTAGCTTTCCCTTTTTGGCTTTTTTGGCTTCAAGAGCCGCAAGCTCGGCCTCTTCTTCAGCAATCAAAGCAGCCTCAGCCTCCTTGGCGGCAGCGGCAGCAGCAGCAGCTTCGGCTTCCGCAGCTTCTCTGGCAGCGGCTTCTTCGGCTTCTGCCGCAGCAGCTGCTTCGGCGGCGGCGGCGGCGGCGGCGGCAGCAGCCTCCTCCTCTGCTTCTGCTGCTGCTGCCTCATCCGCCTCTTTCGCGCCTTGGGCATCAGCCTCAGCTGCAGCTTCGGCTCGCTTAGCTGCATTTTCCAAAAGGATGTTGTACCGCTCGGTGTTGGATTTGTTTAGCTTGCCCCTTTTCGCTTTCTTTGCCTCAAGCCCAGCCAGCTCAGCTTCTTCGTCTGCTATCAAAATTGCCTCAGCTTCCTTTGCAGCAGCCTCTTCAGCTGCGGCGGCTTCAGCGGCTTCGGTTGCTTCATTAGCTGCGGCTTCTTCCTCTTCCGCACCTGCTGAGCCCTCAGCTTCGACTTCATCTTCAGCTTCAGGTTCGTCGGCGGCGGCGGCAGTCTCTGCTTCGGCGGCAGCCGCTTCTTCAGCCTCCTTAGCTGCTTGCGCTTCGGCCTCGGCAGCAGCAGCAGCTTCGGCTCGTTTAGCTGCATTTTCCAAAAGGATGTTGTATCGCTCAGTGTTGGATTTTGTTAGCTTGCCCTTCTTTGCTTTCTTTGCCTCTAGAGCAGCCAACTCAGCTTCCTCCTCTGCAATGGCGGCAGCTTCAGCCTCTCTAGCAGCTGCTGCCTCAGCTTCAGCTTCAGCGGCGGCTGCAGCGGCAGCGGCTTCCTCAGCCTCTCTGGCAGCCTGTTCGGCTCGTTGGTTGGCATTCTCTGTGAGAAGGTTGAAGCGTTCAGTATCCTTCTTAGACAGCTTGCCCTTCTTGTCCTTGCGAGCAGCCAAAGCAGCCAACTCAGCCTCTTCATCTGCAATAGCAGCTGCCTCGGCCTCGCGTGCTGCGGCTGCTGCGGCTGCTTCAGGATCCTCAGGCTCCGCCGGTGTCTCTTCTGCTGGGGAGTCTTCGGCCGATGGCTCATCGCCAGGCTCCTCGACCCCGTCTTCAACGGGGGAATCAATTGTCTCCTCTGGCGGTGAGGCTTCAGCTGCGGCCACTTCAGCTGCAGCCGCCTCCTCGGCCTCCTGGGCTGCCTGAGCCTCTGCCCGTTGAGCCGCATTTTCTGCGAGGACATTGAAACGGTCCGTGTCCTTCTTTGACAACTTGCCCTTCTTAGCCTTCTTGGCGTTCAAGGCTGCCAGCTCTTCATCTTCTTTGGCAATTTCCACAGCCAGTGCTTCAGCGGCTTCCCTGGCGGCGGCCTCTTCAGCTTCTCGAGCGGCGGCTTCCTCGGCTTCCCTGGCGGCCTGCTCCTCGGCTTCTTTAGCGGCGGCTGCTTCAGCTTCTCTGGCGGCCTTTTCTTGAGCTCGTTTGACGGTCTGGCCAATCAAGAAGGTGAATCGTTCCATCTCCTTCTTCAAAAGCTTGCCCTTCTTCGCCTTCTTCTCTTTAAGAGCATTGAGTTCCTCCTCTTCCTTGGCGATTTCGGCAGCTTCTGCTTCAGCTGCGGCAAGGGCAGCTGCTTCAGCTTCAGCTTCCGCGGCGGCGGCAGCAGCTTCTTCGGCTTCTTTAGCAGCTTGCTCTGCGGCCTCTGCAGTAGCCTTCTCTTCGGCTCTCACGGTAGCCTTTTCGATTAGGAATTCGTATCGCTCCTTGTCTTTCTTCAGCAGCTTGCCCATTCGCTTTGCCTTTTTCGTTTCGAGAGCCGCGAGCTCCTCCTCTTCTTGAGCAATCTCAGCGGCCTCTGCTTCCGCTGCCTCCCGTGCCGCTGCTTCTGCTGCTTCGGCGGCAGCGGCTTCGGTCACTGCAGGGTCTTCGAGAGGTGGCTGTTCGGTTACATCGACCAAGGCGTCCTCTGTAGTTGCTGCTGCTGCTGCTGCTGCTGCTTCATCTGCTTCCCTGACGGCTTGCTCTTCGGCATCCTGAGCGGCTTTTTCTTCAGCTTCGCGAGCTGCTCGAGCTTCGGCTCGTTTGTCGGAATTGGCTTGAAGGAGCCTCATTCGTTCTCCGTCCCTCTTGATAAGTTTGCCGCCGCGTTTCGCTTTTTTGTCGATCAAAGCAGCCAGTTCCTCCTCTTCCGCAGCTGCTTCTCGTTCTTCCGCTTCCCGAGCGGCGGTCTCTGCTGCCGCTGCTTCTTCTGCTGCTGCCTCTGCTGCATTTGCCTCGGCGGCGGCGGCTTCGGCGGCTTCTTTCGCGGCCAACTCTTCAGCCTCGCGGGCCGCTCGTTCCTCTGCTCGCTTCTCAGCGTTGCCTTGGAGGAGCAGCAATCTTTCGTTGTCCTTCCTTAGAAGCTTGCCATTTCTCTTCGCCTTCTTGGCGAGCAAAGTGGCAATCTCTTCATCCTCTGCTGCCGCTGCCGCTGCCGCTGCTGCTTCCGCTTCTTGGGCAGCCTTCTCTTCGGCTTCCCTGGCAGCTTTCTCTTCAGCCTCCTTGGCCGCAAGTTCATCGGCTATTGGGTCTCGTGCTATTTCATCAGGTTCAGTAATGTCCAAAAGAGGGGGTGATGGTCCTGGAGGAGGTAGATCAGCTAAGGCGCCCAGTATCGTTGACTTCTTGTTCTTGGAGTTTGAAGTCCAACCCCAGTTGTCATCATCGTCGTTCGCCTTTCCGCTAGATAAAAACTCCTCCACATTGCCAGATCGGGCAGTCTCACCGTTATTGCTCTCCAGAAACTCGAGCGGATCGGCCTTCTTCTTGCTGACCGAGTTCCAAAAGTCGTCGCTTGGTTCCTCCACGGGGTGTGTGCTCCAAGAGAAATTATCGGCTGCTTTCTTGATCTCTTTGAGCTTCTTACCGAAACCCCAAGAGCTGAGGAAATCGCTTCCACCCGAAGACTCGGCGGGTGGTGGTGGTGGTGGTGCGGGTGGTGGTATCTCCTCTGCCAGATTAATGAGATGGTCGTTCTTCTTCTTCTTCCCCCACAGGTCCCAGCCATCTTCCTTCTCCTCGGGCTTGGGGTCATCGTTGAACTCGGGGAACATGGGGGCCTTCTTCTTCGGCGCTGGTTTCTTCGAAAGGCCCCAAGATGACCACCCATCACCACCCGATTTCTCTTCCTCGATCTCTTGCACAACGGTCTTCTTCTTCGCCGTACCGAAAGCGTTCCAGAAGTCGTCTCCATCAGGCCTTGAATTATTTGGCGGAGGATCAGGGGCTGGTTCAGGGATTTCAGCTTCTCCCCACAGTGGTGTCTTCTTGTTCGTGTCCTTCTTCTTAGTACCCCAGCTTCCACCCCATAAGTCTTCCTGCTCGACCGCAGCTGAGGTAGCTCCAACTGTCGAGCTTTCCTCGACAAAGTCGCCCATGATGTTCTTCTTCTTGGCCCGATCTTTCTTTGAAATACCCCAGGTATCCCAAACATCGTCCTGTTCCTTCTTTACCGGAGGCGCTGCTGCAGGTTCGGGGGCCGATTTCTTCTTCGAGCCCCAACCCCACGGGTCATCCACCGTCTCCTTCTTCTCCTTCTTCGCACCGAAGCCCCAAAGATCATCTTTATCTCGTTTTGGTTCGCCGAATTCATCGAATGTGAGTTTGCTGGTCTTTTTCGAATCTGCACCGGACCAATCCCAACCGTTGTTACCTGCATTCCACTTGTTACTCGATGACCCAGATGTTTTCTTCGTTTCAAACTGACCAAAATTTAGGTCAAGTTTACCACCTGAATCATCTCCCAATTTTATTTCCTGGAAGGCATCGGCACCGAAATCGTTGGTTGGTATACTGGGCAACCCCTCCAGTTCGTCTTTGCCCTTCTTCTTTGATTTCCCCCCCGCAAAGTCAGACCAACCGTCACCCGCACCATTGCTTCCGTCGCCAGCGCTTCCGGCGCCATCACCACCTCTAGAGTCACCTCCACCACCATCGTTGGGGTTGGGCTCGTCAGCTGGTGGCGGCGGTGGACCAGGGGGCGGGGGAGGGGGGAGGGATTGCTTTGCAGGCTTCTTCTTCTTCGCGGCCTCGTAGAAACCCTGCTGTGAATTAAAATCTATCGTGAAATCGAATGCGGGGTCCCCAAGAAGATCCTCGCTCGGGCGGCCCTTCTGTGGCGAATTGGAAGAGGGCGGCAGTTGAAATGCATCCATCCATGCAGATGGGTTGCGTCGGGCATAATCATCGGTACGGTTGGGGGCCATGACTCGATTGGAGGAAATGGTCGACTCGCACGTGGCGGGTATGCGCCGTGACCATCTCGGGGACAGGTCGGGGACTATCAAACAGCTCGAACTCGTGCGTAGATGTGATGGGGATGAGATCTGTAAGTTCTAAATCACCGGAATGTTAGACAAACTCTCAGGAGTTGAGTTCCATGTTGCTTATTAAACGGGGGTGGCGTCACTGGTTACCCTCGTAGAGGGGTCGGCCGTTGAGCGCCACTCACGACTCATGAAGCAGATAAGCTCCCAAACATCAAGAAAGCCCCAATTTCAGCTGCATACGGGTACGGCCCGAGGAGGCAGGCAAAGATAAAAAATACAAAATATTCCCCACGCACCTTTTGGATAGAGCTCTGCTCAACCCAAGCCTGGGCAATTAAGCCCAGGCGCAGGCGAAGACAGCGTTCATCCGACCCAGTCAGCAAAGGGCGGGGAATTTGGCAGCCATAACCGCATCCTGTCCTGCTTTCTGTGAAGGTCAAAACGTCGGCCGCGGCCATTGTGAAAGTTGGAGCAAGTGCGCAGACGGGACGACGTCAGAATCATGGAAGCTGTAATGGCAGAGGCCGAGTGTAAGTCGGATGAAAATGCTGGGTGGAAGTCTCAAGCGTCGGGGAAACGTAGTCGCTCGAGGATCGCAGATGTCGTCGAAGAGATGGAACCGCACGCAAGTTCGTGTAAGTGACGTAAAAACAAGAATGCGACAATGTCGGATGAAACGTGGTGCAAATTCCGAAGGTCGTGAGTATTCGTGAATGCGACGTCGTGCGATGTCGACGTCTTTTCGTAGATTTCGTAGCTGAATGGAACGAAACAGAGCCTACAACCGACACAAGAAAAAAAAGGTCAGGTAGGGAAGGAACCGTCGTCGATAGAGGCGTCCAGGGTCTTAATCAATATCCCAGGCGACACTCTTCTGATCGGGGGCGCCGTCTCTTTTCGCCCAACCACCCTAGTAGTGCGTGGATCGTGCGTGGTGATGTCTCGCCTTGGACAATATTAGATGGCGTTATACTCTGCCTGCCGAGCCGAGGCGACCTCAGTCCATGCGAAACAAAGGTCGATTTGAGCTCCGCCAGGCGAGAAATATGTGACTTCTTCCAAGACCAAAAAGAGAAAGTCGAGACAGTGAATACACGTAAGTGGAAGGATTAAGAGAAGGGGGGAATGGCCTCAGGTTGGAGAAGCACAAGACCCGAGACCCAGCACCTCGACAGGCGGGTAGTGCCGCGGGCCAATGACGCCGGAGAGCTTGTTTGGATCGTCGCCCAGAAGAGAGGTCAGTCGTCGCACCGGGCGGATTACAATCAAGCGACAGGCGGGGATAATTTGACGGGGCACTGCCGCATTAACTGTGCTCTGCGGCAAGCGAGGGAGAGAGAGTCCAGATGTCGGACCGGACTGACAAGCGCAAGTTAAGGGAGCGACTGGGTATGTTGAAATTATAAAACTGGTTTTGTTCCTGTATTTTCCAGTCTCGTCAGCTGATGAATTGAGAATTGATAGAATGGTGTAGTGGCTGAATTTCTGCGTAATAAACAGAGTCATGAAGCGATTGCTGTCCCTGCCTACCCAGGTATTCAACATGGACGAGATTCCAATACCTGAGTGGAGAGGGATTAGGCAATGATGGGTAAGGTACCGACGTACCGCTACTTGACTCGATAAAAGAGCACCGAGTAAAGCTAGGTAAGTAGGTACGGGGTGCAATTACGAGATAAGTATAAGAGAAGTGGGTGAGGATTGAGGATGGAAGGGTATCAAGGTCGTAAAGAGAGAGGATGTAATGAGGTGTGAGACACGAGGCTACCTAGCCTTTTCTTTTCCGGCGGCGAGAAGATAAGCTGGGGCGCAACTTTTGCCTCTCGTTCTCTCTTTCCTCGATTATTTTTTTCTGCTTCACTTACAGCTCTGTCCTTCTCGATTGTCCACCCCCGTATTGCCCAGACCAGCAAATAATACCAGCATGTGGCAATTCCAGGGAGAAAATTCGACGTGTATCGTGATAGAGGGGTCGTTCAGGAGCAACAAAAAAAAAAAAAA
>JALNIO010001487.1:104386-117626 GCA_023509875.1 Rugonectria rugulosa
TCAATCAACGAAACCAGATGATGATCAGGGTCCTACGCACATCATCCCGGGCTGTCTTTCAAAACCTAACCTCTCGCGATTCTCCCTCGCTGTAGAATGGACAATTGGAAAGACCCCGGAACCAGGGAGCTGGGATCTCCCTTCAATCATCGGCAGGCGAATGGATGCAGTTTTCGAGCCCAACTGCTGACAGGCCAACTTGACGGCCAGGAAAGTAATTCTACCCAAGGGCATTACGAACCACGAACGGAATGGTTTGTACACGTACATGGAGTTGCGAATTCCGACTTCCACCGCTATAGATCTTCATAGTCTAAAAAGCCTTGATGACTTCTGAGCATCGTATTCCAAGTTCCATCTCCTACGAAATCACAGTTGCTTGTTAGATTTTAGCCTGCAACGGAGCATGTCCGTCCGAAGACGTTCATATCACTCAAATGTCCCTCTCCTCTTTCCTCTCCCTTCTCTTTCCCTCCCCTTGTCAACCCCCCCTCGTCAAGACCCTTGGCCCCGTCGTTCGATCTCTGTGACATCACGCGGGGGGCCGCCAAAAAGAAAAGAATCCCAGGCGAGGTTAGCAAGTTGGGCAGCTCGTTGTCGCCACTCGCGGGCGGGAAATATCTATCAAACACAGTCACAATCTGAGACAAAGGTGCGTGTAGTGTAGCATTTTCTACAGTGGGTGGTGTAGAAGGATGATAACGATGGAGGGGGTTTCACTGTAAGACGCAATCACATTTCACATTCCTCCAATGCCCAAGATCCTCGGTCTCATTTTGCCTGAGTGTGTCTGTGTGTGTCATGTGTACTCCGTACATGGCAATTATGTTCGCAGTCATCACAGATCCGCCACATCTTCTCTTTGCCTTGCTCCCTCACTAAGCTCTCGAAATTCATCTGGGGAAGCTCATTCCCAGTCCAATTTACACTGCCAGATCTTTCTCTTCCCCGCGTCCGTTACCGCACAAGCCTTAGAAACCCCTTGTCCTCATAACAACGCATTGTATGTATGTAAGTACGGAGTATGTGTGCACTTGGTACGGTACGCCTCGGATCATGGTGGGACGGGCAGCAGCTGTTCCCTTGACGACAATCCGCACGGCCACGGCCCTCGTCCGTCACTCCAACAACATTAGTGGCAGCGGGTAGCAGGGGGAGCCTATTTCACAGCCGTTTACGGAGTAATTATGGATAGTGGCCATCCTGTATCCGTATGTGTGTGTGTCTCGCTCTTCTCCAACAAACGATTTGACCTCGACTGGGACAGCCTCGAACAAAAAAGAAGCAAATAGAGCCAAAGGCACGTCAACAAGGGACGAGGTCGAGTGCAAAGTACCGCTACATTCCTCGCTGGGCACCGGAGCGGCCAACGCAGAGGTACAGTAACCAGACCGCCTCATGCACCTCTCCATCTGCGACGAACCCGCTGCGGGCAACTTGCAGGACGGTCGGGAGCTAAAGCACTCGACTGGGAGGGCGTCTTGGGCGTGCCCCCGGTAACCCACGACTTGGGCTCCTCCGACGCGACCTTAGCCTCGTGCTTCCCACCCAGGTTTGTCCAGAAGAGGCATCGCCAACCCTTCACCGCTTCAACGAGCGACGCCCCAAAAAGCCGCAGGACCAGAAGGAGGGCGTGTACCCGTCATGCGAGGGAGGGGGACGGAGCAATGCAAATGGGCGTCGAGTGGATGGGGATGGATACGCATTTGTTGTTGCCTCGACTCTCTTCGCAGCTCTAGAGCGAGTCCGAATGCCCAGATGCCCACTGATGGTATCCAATCCTGACGGTTGGCTTTTGGCGGTCAGACCCGAAGACGTCCGCTTTCGTCATCGGACAGCCCAAAGAGAGATGGGAGGCGAAGCGAAGAGTCATGTTCCAGTAAGAATGATGCTCTAGAGTGAATTGGGTCGTGTTGTGTTTCGCATTTCGTCCATGTCTTGCCTTGACAACATGTCTCAACTCATCCTTGCATGCCGTCTCTTCTCAACCTTACGGAGTACGGAGTAGCTACATGTAGGCACTGGGTAGAAGTGGTTGAGCTAAAGATGAATCTATACCGATATCCCCATGTTCAGCCCGTGGCTACGGATATCATCTCAATTCAATGTGCTGCTATTGCTGTTGCTACCGTTTCCAAGCAGCCCGCCTTTGAAATCCGATCCCCTCCAGTTCAGACCCATCTGCGTGACATTTTGAGGATGTGCAAAGGGAACATCAGGTTCATGCCATCACTGGATGCCGGTGCGAATGAGAACCGTATCCGGAACTTGGAACACCAAGACATTGGCTGGAAGAACTTACCTCTGGGAATTGGTGCGTATCGGGCATCTATGCTGTGCGACGCTGTCAACGTCGCTCAATGCCTGCATTGCACCACATCGCAGCGGCCTACTGCGTCACCCATGAGAGCACAGTAGCATTCTAGTATGAGTCAGGCGTCAGATGTTTTCCAAATCAGTCGCCAGCCCCGGCATGTCGCCAATAACGTACATGCATACGGATAGTCAACCACAAAGCTTGGTCGATTCCATGCGAGGAGTTATAATTAGTGCTTCACCTGGACCCCAGGCCTTTGGACGATGCTTATTCCAGCAACACGTACTCCGTACATGCGCTACGGCAGCGTGTCAGTGAAGCTACAACAGAGGCACCAATACGGCACGGGTCGGTGCGGTCTGCCTTAGTTTTGCATCTTGCACGGCGCGGTACCAAGTTAGAGACACTGGCAGACTGGCTGTCAAAGGTCATGCAGGTCCCTCCACCCTGCAGCTTCACGCGACCTGAGATTGGCTGCTGCTCCAGAAGGAGGAGGTGCAAACAGTCAACGAGGACGAACCACGAATGCAAGTCTTGCTTCTGTTCTGCAGGATTAACATGTAGGCAAAGAAAATAGTATGCACCGCCAGCGAACAAGGTGGGAAATGTGAAAAGTCTGCAAAGCAAGCCTGTCCGTCTCATACCACCCTCCGGCTGCTCGCTCCGGGAGACACGGAGGTCGGATCGGATGACACACCAGCATTCCGGTCCTGTCGGCCTTGGATACCGTACAGTTTGCAGCCATGGAGACATGAAGAGGATTCATGGAGTTAACAGCGACGGCGCAGGCAGATCAGAACTAGATGATCATGAGCTTTTTGTTCGGTGCAATCCTTCAACTTCATTTTGTCATCCTATCGTCATGTTTTGGTCCATGTCCTCTCTGATCTGTTGTCTACAAAAGACTTCAGTTGAACGTAAGGACCTTTATTAGTCCGCCATGAAATACTTGGATAAACGGCGGATTGTTTTCCTCCGCGAAAAGCGCACACATATATCCAAGTTCCCTAATGTCGTTAAATCCCGGCGAGCGTGTCCTAGCTATCTGGTCTTGCTTTTATTGCTGATCCATTCTTTTCGTAAAGAAGTATTTCTTCGACGCAGCGGAGAGCGGTCCCAAGCAAGACAGCAAACGATAGGGATGTGCTGAATGTGGATTCTTATATTCGGCTTCAAGATAGATCGCTCTCCAATTCGTTCAGGATCAAGACATGAGACAGACCGAGACGGGATTGCCAATATTGATCTGAATATATAGGTAGGATATATAGGGCATGAAATATAGAGACGGATGCCCGTTGTATCCTTATTAATATCCTTTGCACCGCCTCGTTTCTGCACACCCACTGGAAGCTAAAGGCCTCCAGCCACGCTCTTGATCTAAGACTGGAATAAAGATTGTGATGAATAAGTTGTTCTCCAAAAGAAGAACACAAGAAAACACTTCCTATCAAGCTTCTCCAGCCCTAAGCCAACCACTTTGCCGTCTTTTTTCCTCATCAGCCTCTTCGTGGCCCGGTCATCACCGTCTTATGGTTCCCTAACTTCTCACCTTATCTATCGCACATACTACATATATCCCACGTACAAGTAAGTCCAAGCCACACTGTTCCGGGGACCTCTGCTTACAGCTTCCAAGCGACTCCTAGAGTTTCCGGTGCACCGCCTTGTTAACCCGTTTCCCTTTCCCTTGTTTGGAGCCTCTATTCCCCGGATCTTCCAAGCTCCGGGAATTCGTTTCGGGCGAGGTTTTTCTGGCGCTGTTTCTGGCGCTGTTTCCGTCCCTACCTCCTCCCCTGCCAACTGGTACCTACCTATCTGACAAGGAGACCAAAAAAGTCAACACACCGTGAGTAAAAATTAAACTTTGGGAAAGAAAGGACCAAGCCTAAACGGTTTCCCTCCCCTGATCCCGTCCCCTGTCCATTGTTTGCTTTGCAGTGGTCTTTCTTTCCTTTCCCATTTTTTTCTCTCGTCCCTTCCCTTAATCTCGACCCGTGGGCTTCTCTTTCTGGAACTAAGCAGGGGTCGTCCTTCTCCCCTCTTCCCCTCCTTCATCCTCCCGTCATCTTGGATACGCCCCGCGGGTTGAAAGGCTTCCGAGAAGCCATCTCATCTCATTGATCCCCATTTGGGACCGCGCCTCAACCACCACGAAAGCTGTGAGCGAGAGAACCGCAAGAGTGTGCACTTATTAGGGCTCGCATGTCTGTCCTCTCTGCTGGCCGCTGCTGCGAATAGTCATCATCATGTCCTCGGGAGAGGAGCCATTCACCTCGCCCAATACCTCTCATCAGCCTCGTCGCCCTCCCTCTTGTTCTTCTCGTCGCTTACTGGCTCCCATCACAACTGCTTCTGGAAGTGTTCTACGGCATCGCTAATTGAAGGAGACGGCCTCTTAAAAGAAACGCGACATCTCCAACTTCCAAATTCACTCACTCGTATATGAATATCGCCCCATCATCACATCATTCCACCTTCATCTCAACCTCCATCTCCCCTCTCTCTTCGTGATCTCCCCTTCAACAAAGATTCTGCCGGCCATGAGGTCGTCAAAACGCTGCAGTTACAGCGTCCCCATCCCAACCAACATCCCTCCATCCGTCGTCGTCGCGGTGCTTCACAGCTTCCTCCCTTTCATGACCAACCATCAGTCCATCATCTCCTTCACCGAGGAACCTCCTGATCCTTCACAAGTTGGCGATGACCCCTTCTTCGGACCATGGGATGACACCTTTCGCTGCTTCCAAGCCTCGGACCTTGTCACCCTCGCACCGCGCATGAGCAAGACGGTTCCTTACCAGGTCCTGTTCCAAGCCATCCCCGATGGGATACGCTCACGGGCTATGGCCCCGGCCGGTGTGACGATACGTTCTGAGTACACAGTCCGGCCCCGCCCAGGACCGACATCACCGGCCGGGTCTGACAGTACAGGGAGCTCAGCCACGGTCGTGGGCGATGAGTACGAACTAAACGAGGACATGGAAGTTGAGGCCAACTCCCTTCTGATGCCGTTCGTTAATGACAAGGCTGTCAATGCACATCGATACATTGATAATGCCGTGATGGAACAGCTTACCAAGAATTACTTTGGGATGCCTGTTGCGATGACTTGGGAAAGGGATGGGAATGGAACGTGGCGACGAATAACATCATGAAGACAGCGATCGTCTCATGAGTACAGTTAATGCCTTACCAGAAGGCAATAAACAAGGGAACTTGTTTGGTTGGAACCATGCCTCATACTGAGGAAAGTTCCAAGTCTACACCAAGGCATTGTATCAAGGAGGATCAGCTTAGGCTGGGGCAATAATGTCGAATTTAATATCACGCCCAGGGAGGCATTTATCTTGGCTTGAAATGTCCAAGCAGGGAAACGAGGCAGAAAGAGCATACGCATGGTACAAACCAACGAGGGCTGGCCTTTTGAGTGTTTGGGGGAGTTTTATAGATGGCGTTGTCATTTCTTGTATTTGAAGTGTGAAATGCGATTTGTTTTCTGGTGCCTTTGGCATCTTTCCGGCTTTTTCCTATATGTCTTGGACGACATTCACGCGTGCATAGTAGGGGAAAATGAAGCTATATGTAGGATGTGACAATCAAGGATTCACGGCTCGTTTATTCCTGTTCGTTTCGAGCTATTGTATGCCGGACTCCCTCTATCATTAACATATACAACATTGAACAGCCATCAATCCAAATCCTGGGACAATCTTACACTACCCTGTATGTAGTTAATATAGCATCGGACCATCTGCATACGACACGGTATCATCTCCAACAGAGAGCAAGATGCAAAACTCAAATACGCACACAAAATTGAAGACAAACAAACTTGGTTTGGTATCTATACGCAGTGCCGTCTATCCCCGTAACCCTCCAGAAGTGAATTGTCAAAGATACTTGTACCATCTGTCCAGTCACAGAGGTGTTTCCTAATCGCCACCAATCGGCGCCGAGTCCCTTCATTGTACATCCAAAACAAGGCTCCCCTTTATCCAAGACGAATGAAAATGAAGAAATCAATATCCGCTGATGACAAAATCAGAATGGGAGGCCTCCTTGACCAGCCCTTGCCTCTGGGTGACTGTCAAAAACAAATAAAAAAAAAGATGATGAAGAAGAATAAGAAGAAATTAAACAAAAGCGGGAAGAGACTGAAAGGAGAAGAAATTCCCAAGTTAAAGCAGACCGAACTATCGGCCACCAAAATCACTGGCGTAACCCATCTCGCCAAAGTTTGGCTGCATACCCCCTTCACCGTAACCGGTTCCAGGTCCGCTCATATAACCACCGTCTTCATTTTCATCGTAATCGCTGGCATCAAAGGAAGACCGACCGCTAACATCATCGTCCATGCCCGCATTGGCTTCGGGTGCTGACCAGCTCATTTGAGCCAATGCAGGGTATTGGGCCAAGAGGGCCGCAGGGAACATGTAGTTGCCATTTGGATCCATGGGGTACGCAGCGGTTGCCTCCATACCCATACCTCCAGGAGGAGCAACCATTTGAGCCATGTTCTGCTGCATTCTCTGCTCCTGCCAGAGCCGTTGTCGTTCCATCATCTCTTCGTCGAGCAATGGCTTGATACAGATTCTACCTGCTTCGGATCGGAAATGTCTGCCAAGGGCGTCGGCACGAGCGAACCGGCGACCACAACCCCATTGGCCACCGACCTTGAGATCTCCCTTGCAGACGAATTTTTTCTCGCCAGAGTGCAGACTCTCGTGTCGTTTTCTGTCATGCTGTCGAGCAAAGGCTTTTCCACACACTGTGCAGACGAATGGACGCTCATCAGTGTGAGTTCTCAGATGCGAACGCAAATTGTAAGCGCGGGTGAAGCGCTTGGGGCAAAGTGTGCACTGGAAAGTGGCAGGGTGTTTCTGAACTCGCTTGGCCGCACCACTGTCCTGGCTGTTCTGGTATTCCGGGTCGGCCAGACGCAGTGCAATCACGTTATTAGGCACTGCTGATGTAGATTGTCTTCTCCGGGACGGGGAGGCTGTTGCCTGTCTGTCAAGAGGTGACAATGACCTCGCATCGGACCGCAGATCGGCGCCGAGGGATGGGGAGAGACTTCCCATGTTTGCAGGGCGGTTCAACATGCCACCACCGGGATGGAAAGGGTCCGTAACCGCTCGCGGTCGGGATCGAGGACGGCCTAGAAATGTTAGATGAGATTGTGTAAACCAGAGAGAAATACGTACCTCGATCAGGAGGTGTCAAAGAATCCTGATCCAAGTTGGGCTTGTGACCGTCAAAAGCATTCGCTTTAATATTTGTGGGAGCGAAATCAATGTTAATCGCAGGAGGAGCCATCTGGCCCATATCAGGAGCAGTAGACTGAAGGGTAGGGAAAGCCTCGACTGTCCCAGGAATATCTGGGTAGGCGGGAGGTGCACCGTATGCGCTGTTCAGAGGCGCAAGGTGACCAAACCCAGCTTGTTGGTCAGGTACCTGCTGCGGTCCAATACGAGGACTTATAGCCGGACTGTGAGAGGGACTTCGGCCAGTGTTGTCTGAAATGGTAAAGTTGCCCATTGACATTACCGGTTCGTACATACCAGCGTCGGAAGCTCGCTGGTGAGGAGAGTGGCCACCAACATCGTCAAAGGTATCAGAGCTGACGAGATTGGGAGAAGGCGCACATGAAGAAACGTCTGAATACTCTGAGGGTGTACGACGATGCCCTTGGAACTGAGGCTGGCTCCAGTCTCCAATCTGGCTGGGAAGCAGAGCCGCCTCGGGACCCAACGAAGTATGTCTGGAGTGGCCGCCGGGGGGCGAGGAAAACTGGTGTTGGTTGAATGATGGGGACTGGTGGCCCTCGGGATGGAGGAGGTGAGGAGGAGTCGGAGAGTGAGGCTGCGGGGATGTCATGTTGTTGTTGATGTCGTTTGGATTGAGGGTAGGTTGGTCAAATAACGGGCTGTTGAACTGGTCGCCCTGGGCGCCAGTAGTCGGGAAAAGAGAGAAATCGCTGTCGTTCAAGTTTGGCGATAGGTAGTTTCCTTGCGCCTGGGGGTTGTAGGCCAGCGTTGTTTCGGGGCCGGTGGTCGGCGCAGGCTGACCAAAGGGAGAGGTATTGTTAGGATCGAAGGCGGCGGGGTCGTTGAGGCTTGCTTGGGGGAAAGGACTCTGTTGCTGCTGCTGCGGCGGCGGAAGTCCAGGTGACTGCTGGGGACTGAGGAAGCCGTTATTCCCGTTGCTGAAGGAAGAGTCAAATGAAGGGTTGTGCGTGGCGTAGGACTGTTGAGCTGATTGTTCCAAAGTGAGGCCTAAGCCGACGGAGCCATCGTTGGGTGGGTATGGGGTTGGCGACGGGGAGTGCGATTGACTTATATGAGGCTGTTGATGACCGGCCGAAGGAGACCGGCCTCGTTGAGCTTGTTGATCCATGATGTGTACGAGATTAGAAGCAGACGAGGCAGAATCCAAATCAGCCTTCAAGCACCGTGGCGATGCCGGGGGGCTGTGCGCTCACGGGTGATGCAATGGGCGGGGGAACGGTCCTATCGCAGGTGTCGGACGCGCGGATGGGGGTGTGAGGCGGCACGGAGGGGCCTGCGTGGTAAAGATATATGCAGTTGTCGGTAGTATAGAAGTTGGAGAAGAACGTCTTGGAAGGTTTCCAAATCCTTGGGGTTGGGAGTTGAGCGGCCTGGTGCTCTCGCTGAGCGGGTAAGAGCGGTGGTGGGGAGAGGATGTAGAAGCAGAAGTGGCGGTTGAGGTGCTGCTGGAGTAGGACGTTTGGTTTTGGTGCGCTAGGCGGAAGGCCTGCGGGCGATAAAGCTCAGATGGGCCCAGGGTTTAGGACCTCGCAGAGCTGGCGGGTAACAGATGGGCTTCTCTGGGAATTACTGAATGACACACAATTCTGGTGCTTGGAAGAATGGCGGGAGAGAAGAAGCGACAAGGCGAAAGATGAAAGGCGACTGGCTGGGTGGGTGAGCAAGCAGCTCGGGACAAGGGGTGGTTGAGAGTGGGCGCTGCTGCTGGTGTTGTGCTGTGGTGCTGGGCACTCAAGCACTCAATAAGCGCTGGGTGCTCAGAGCATCATATGCAGCACGGGTGGAGGACTGGAGACCAGTCTGGACTGGAACTCTTGGTGAGAGTCGCAGAGAGGGGAGAGAAAGGACCGGGGAGAGGTGAAGGGGGCGTGTGCGAATCTGAACCTGGCTTGCTCTGCGCTACCGTGACCAAGGAGAGTCGAGCTCGACGTACAGAGTAGAGTCGAAGAGCGGGGTGCAACAGAAGCGGGGTGTGTGTGGATAAACTGCTCCCATATCAATGTCTCAAAGGTCTAGAAGCAACTTGGCAAGCATTTCGTTCTGCAGATGAGGAGGCTGTGCAGGAGAATGTGTTAAGCGCAGAGCACGGAGTAGAGGAGCAGAGAGAGATACGTCGACCGGGGAGTAACTTACCTCGTTTCATCCAGTTAGAGAGCAAGGCTATGATAATAAGTGAACGAGGATGATGAAGCAATCTGGTCAAACTCAAGCCAGCCTGGGTGGTATGTCAACTGGTTGCCTTTTTCAACCTCAGCATAGCTTTATTGCCTTATCAGACGCTCATCTTCAGAGAGGAAAGCCAAAAGGCGGCTACACCTCGCCTAACGGCCAAATATCCCTGCTCCATCGCGAGGAACGGGCGGTTGCGCGAGGCGCCATATGTACAGTAAGACTCCTTCCTGCCTTATTCTTCCCATCTCTGGTATCCAGTTGGCTGTGGTTGAAGTGGTACTGGCAATGGGGGCCATTCGGCGCCCTGAGGGAGTGAATCCGACGGATACGATAGGTACCAGAAGCCAAGGACCTGGTTTGTCGACGGATTTGGCTTAGCTACGTGGCCGCCTTTTCCCTCTTGCCCTCGGTCCTCGCATGAGACAATCACATGATCAAACCTAAAACCATATCCAGGGCTCCAAGTTTATTACCTAACTTATTATGCAGCTGCAACGGTGAGGCAGTTTGAAAGGCTCACTACCTAATCTGGAGCTTCAGCTCTTCTGCTCCGTGGGCTCTCATTTCCCATGCCTCCAAAAGATGTACCTCTCAGAGAAAGCATCTCCACCTTTACATGTAATCAGATCATGAATATCGATTCTTTACACACACGTATCAAAATGGCCCTGTTCAACATGTATCGCATTGAGCCTTGGGCGTTGCTTCCCAGCTAGATTGTACGGTAAGGCGTCGAAACGGCGCATCGAGCACAGCACTTATGCAGACTGCAGGAAAGCGGTTTAAGTGATATACCATGGCAAAAGCTGTCACAAGTCACAGGGCTACCTGTGCTTCCTTGTGGGAAAAGCGGCGACAGCACCGGCATCGAAACAAGCGCACAGGCTTGACGCCGGCGTGCGATTGGTCCCGCCCTGACATCAAAAGGACAATGCAGAAGAGAGACCAGGCCGACAAGAGTATAGATGGGTGCTCAGAAGGAGGATTATACTTCGCACATGCCCGGTTCCGCGCTCGAAATAGTCTCGCTGAGTGGGTGACTGGCACTTGTGTTGCTTGAATACAGTCTTGACGAAACACTTGTCAACCCAATATTACGTAGGAAGATGCGTACAAACCGCAGACGTCGAGTGCAAGAGTGCATCAACCCAGCGTGGGGCCAGATCTGCTGGGCTGAAACATGGCAAAATAACATCCAGATGACACAGCCTCTTCGATGAGAGCTATCCGCCCTGAAAGGCTTCATCTCCGAGTACCTCCCACCAAGGTCAACATGATTATTAGCCGTGTTTCCATTGACCTGCACTCGGTACCAGGTATTCGAGGCTGACACTGCCATCAATCTCCAGATCCTTCAAAAAGGGCCTGGTCCGTTCTTCGCGCGGCCCCTCTCATCAAAAGAGCAGGCAAATGGAAAGGCCCGATGGGCACAAGTGCCCGTTGCTTCTGCCATGCGATGCATATTCGTACTCTGTATGTACTATCAAGGCTCCGGATTGACCAAGTAGGAAATCGCCGGGCCGCATACGGATATTGCACCTGGTGCTGGCTGCCCTAAAGCCAATACGACATGCTGTACCTGCTCAGCTCCGTACACTGTATGTCCCATGGGTTGCTCACTCACGCACGGAATGGTTTCCGGGGGCTGGCTCGTTGCAATACCGAGATTGAAGACTTGACTCTCATCTCCACACTCGGTTCGCTAGCCTGGGAATTGCCCACGGTGGTTCTTCTTTGGCATGACAGCAAAGGCCAACTGGCCCCAGGCCCTATTCCCAAATCCCCATCTCACGCATCAACTTGCACACCCTCGCCCACTCAAGCTAAGATGTTTAGCTTCGATTCGCTGGCGTTTCGTGATGGGTGAAACTCATCTGACGACTCTATTCAACTTCCCATGAGGGTCGATGGATGGATCCCTTCCCCTCTCCCTAGGCCAGGGACATACTCGTTCTGCTCCTCTCGCTGACGCATTGTGACATTCGAACGAGCACAGCCTTCTTCCAGCCAGGGCCCCATCCACAGCACAACACAATGATTCCCCATATTCATCTCGTCTCGTCAGAGAATATCCGAAACAAAAACATACTTGTACACAGTACTAGCATTGCATACTTGACCGGCAGTCACCACGCACGTTGACCATGGAATAAACCTGGGAAACCCCGTTCATCTGCGACATCTTTACAGCACCGCCTCCTCCAAACGTGCCCTCAGCAAGCAAGCGTGCCCTATCGGCATCGTCCCTTACACAGAGACCCTCTGAGGACCCGAGATTTTGAGGCTGGGGCGGTCGACGAGGTGGGGTGAACGTGCCGCGTTAGAGGATAACGAGGTCGATTCTCATGTGCCGGTATTTTCGGCTTCTTCGTCAACGTCCCAAAACCGAGAGTTTCATGCCACATCTACGGTGTACTGCTGCTGCCGATGACGGCCTGCACAAACGACTCATTGCCAGTCCGCTGAAGCTGAGAGTACCGACTCCGCCCCAGCCTTACACGCGGCCCGCGATCTGCTCTGCTCCACAACTCTAGGCTGTGCAGTTTAATGCGCTCCGTGTGCTATGTTCGGTGTGCTGTGCTATTAGTTGTACCGTTGGTTCTACCTAGGGCAAGCTAGGTAATGCCCCCAGTCTTTGCTTCTGGCATGCTTCGAAACAACCCGGAGAAAGTGAAGCAGTTGGTTGAGCAGGCATTTCAGGCATTTCGCATAACCGTGATGATGATATTCCCGGTAACGAAAGACGCAGCTGCTCACTGACTACCGGACGCAGAGACGCTTCTGACACCCTTCCTCCCCGGCCAGTTGTTATTCCCACTCACCGATGCTCTACCCCCTTGTTCCTCCGTCATCCGTACAATGACATCAGTTTCAGCTAGCCACTGCAAGAATCTGCGTGAGATGCTGGAACTAAAACAACTATACGAATAGTGTGTGTTTACGCCGTACATCATCATACAGATAGATAGAGCTTTCTTTAAAGAGCTGCCTGGAGAGCGTTACGCGGCCCCCTTCCCGAAAAAGAAGCTTAACCAAGCTCTTGCTCCAGCGTCGGTATGTCTGCCGTGCAGATCCGTTCCCACACACAAGGTCGCTGCCGCATTGTCCGCCCTTTCCAACCGCTGCCTTGGGAAGGCATCGGGTTTGTTTGAGGCTTGGGCGTCGTATTTTCCCCAATACTGACGTACCTCGTTTCTTTTCGTTCCCTTCCCTCCTCTTTCCTCCTGCTCACAGGAGGGAGAGTTTGGTTATCTCCCCGGCCGGCCTCGTCGGAAGAAAAAGTGAGGCGTATCCCGGGATGATTCTGAGGCCCTTTCGTTTCCGCCTACTCGTTAGTGAATTTTCAAGCGGGCGCTCCCATTTCACGTCAACGAGGCTGTGCATCGTCTTCTCTTCTCTCTTCAAGTTTCTCCGTTGCAAGGTTCCTTTGTGGTCTGATGGCTACCGCCCCCCCCCCCCC
>JALNIO010001487.1:121640-181591 GCA_023509875.1 Rugonectria rugulosa
TCTTGCAGTTTATTGCCCCTCATTGTACTCCCGTAGGTACCTGCCCAGCACCCAACCAACGCCCACACGGGCACTTTCAGGCAGGAGACACTCCAGCGCACACACACAATTGGGTAAGCACCTAAGATCAGGTAGGGACGTTTCTTTTGCCCGAGTCCCGTCTTTGTGCCTGACAGAATTTAGCCCTTATTCACAAGTCACCAAGTTGCCTTGTTTTCAACGTCTCCGTTGCCGGATCCATCCCTTTCAACCCCCAACTTCCTCCGATCCGGAACCCCTTCCTTGTTCTTGATCTTCCCTGCCCGTGTATTCTTCTCTCTAAGAATATCTGGATTTGAGATCCTTCGACGACCTATCTGAATTCGACGGGCGGCCGCATCCCAGACGCACCTCCGTATACCTACCGATCTATTATACGCAAATCTATAAACGCAAAAAACCTCGAAATCTGACATCATGCCTCCTAAGCAGTGGGGTAAGACTTGACCAGTTTATTTCTCGCAACCCAAGCAAACGCCATCATGGCTTCTCAGGGCTCACCATGTATCTCTCCAGAAGAGGGGCAACACGTCGATACTGGGACTGCCTGGCACCATCTTCTATCCTCTTCTCGTGCGTACCCGGCTAACTCTGTCCTCCCCCATAGATGAAGAGGAGAGCGACTCCGATAGCTCTTCCCCCGCTGCCGCCGCCCCTACTTCCGGCCGCCGCAAGTTCGATGATGAGGAGGATGACAGCGATGTAAGTCACGCATCTGTATCACATCGCATTCTTATACCTAACCTTTACTCCTACAGGTCCTTGATTCCTGGGACGCCGGCGAAGACTCCGAAGTAGAGCGCGAAAAGGCCAAGAAGGCTGAAGAAGCCAAGGCCAAGGCTGCTGCCGAAGCGGCTGCCAACAAAAAATCCAAGACCAAACGAATTCAAGAACACCAGAACCAGCGCGCTGTTGAAAAGGCCGTCGCTGCCGCTAAAGCCGACATCGACGACAACGAAACTGAGGCTGAGCGCCGCGAACGCCTTCGTCGCACCGAGCAGGATGCCGATTTGGCTCACGCTGCCGACATGTTCGGCGATGCTGGCTTTGGCGATGCTGGTATGAGTGCTGGGAAAGCAAAGACCAAGACTGCTGCTGTTGCCATCAACTCCAAGGATCCTTCCCAGACCATCGACATTGCCAAACTCCCCATCTTTGCCCCTACCACCAAGCCTCAGTTCGACCTTCTCCGTGTTACCATTGCTCCTGTCATCTCAGCCAACTCCAAGAAACCCCACTACTCCCTTTTCGTCGAGGAACTCACCAAGGCTCTCGCCAGAGAGATGCCCAGCGAACAGATCAAGAAGCTTGCCAGTGGTCTTACGGCTCTAGGTAGCGAGAAGATGAGAGAGGAGAAGGCCGCTCAAAAGGGTGGCAAGAAGAGCAAGGCTGCCAAGACCAAGGTTTCCCTCGTTACAGGTCGTTCTAACACCGCGGACGTTCACGATTATGGTGATGATGATGGCTTTGGAGAGTACGTCATATCCCTCACTGTGGCACGCTTGAGTAATGCTGACCCCTGATCTTAGTGACGACTTTATGTGAAGCAGCCTTCAGTACTTCAGCAGAGATGTGGCACTTCCGTTCCGCACGCCCTGCCAACCCTTCCAGTCCCGGGCAGTTGAAGCCGAATCAGGGAGCCATGCTCTCCCACAGCAACCAGCTCTCCGACGAAAAGAAAAACTGCGTCGGCTTCTCTGGCTTTGCCATGACACGCTCGGACATATCACCCGATGTAGGGAATATCTTGGAGAGGTTCGCGAGGGGGTCGGCGTTACTGGAGGTGGGGGGTAATGATGGATGAACTGACGGAAGACAAAAGTATATGAGAGAGCATGTAAGGCCCCTTGGTGGGTATAGGTTGGAATTTGGGAGCTGCATGCCATGCATCATGCATCTGCTTTGTTTGCATAGACGGTTAGACGAAACCTGATCTCATATCTATGCGCTACAGGGTCTGCTTTAATGCCACATGGTTAGAGTACCAAGAAATAGTCACCCATGGAACGGAGTTTGCGTGTCACTTTTTCTGAGCAAAGGCCTGCAATTCCACGAATGTGCCTGGTTTAGGCCGGTTCGATATGTTTTTGTTGCAGGAATATGCCAACCGTGGCAGGGGTATCTTCATCCGGCCCGCCATCATGAACGCCTCCTAATGCTCTACTCAGAGGCTGTGATGCGGGCTATTCATGTCATTGAAAGTTATAAACCCAAACCCAGTAAACGCCCTGGGAAACGAATCCCGTCCTACAATAAGCAAGCCAACGCCATGAATCCCTATATCTTCCTAATACATGATTGCGTCGCTGTCCCATCCGTATCCCCTGTAAATGTACACCCCCGCATAACATCGTTAATGCGTATTTTAAGTAACATAAAGCAATAGAGTAGAGTGATATTAGGCAAAGTCGGCCTACACAACGTTGCCTGCCATGCCCATGAAGAGAGCGTGAACAGCCAGGGACAGCGTCCAGAAGCCGACTTTCTTGAATCTTCGAACACGGCTTTGCTGGTCCTCGACATCCTTGGCAAACGCCTCATACGTCTCAGCAGACATGTCGTTCATGAGTCCACAGTCAAATACGGACCAGCTACCATCAAAATCGCTCGCTCGTTTGACAATGCGACAGTTGATCGGGATATATGTCTTCTTGGCGTTAATGTACGCAACAATGGGGCGAACAAGAGCCTGGTTCACATATGACATGTCTTTGGTGAACAGGGGTACTGCGGCCTTGACGTCGTTCATGTGAATGCGAAGATCCATGATGAGATAGCGGCGGTCGTCCTCTGTTGCCTTGTTTTCCGTTGTGTCGGCTGCTTCGTCTTGTTCCATACCGGAGTCGGATAAGTGACCGGTAGGTAGAAGGATAGGGGCTTGGGCCCTCACATTCCTCAGAAATCGGTGCCGATTTGCAATGACAGCTTCTTCCAGCTGATCGTAGAAATCTGTCATGACCTTCGCGATTCCCTCATCAGTATCGGCTGGGAACATGATATCTGAGACGATATCGACATTTCCCTCGTAGATCCAACCAAACGGCCCCTCGACTCCACGGTTAAGATGGTCAATCTTTAGGCCATCGATCCGAATCCTGCTAAACTTCTTCCATGCCTTGGGGTCGCCAAAACCAAGTATGGATTCCTGATCCTGACCTGGAATGACACCATGAACCTGACGTGGATGAATAGTGAATAAGGATCCGTCGAAGGAGCCAGACATGTGGTTCGCAGACAAGAAATCGTAGAACAGCCACTGCTTGCGTAATTGAGGCAGTTCGCAAGAGAAGATGCTGATAGAGAACGGCCGGAAATTGTCTGGTTGATGAACAGTGAGGAGAAGATCCTCCATTTTGAACTTTTCAATCTCGAAATCTCCCGGCTCGTGCTTGTGGCGGTACGACAGAGGATCGATTTCCTCCAGAGGCCAGACAACATGAGTGCGATCAATGACACCCCGAACGCCCTTGATTTCAACATCTTGCAGAAGCCCCTTGCCGTTCCACCAGTTCAAGAAAGACAACGTGACGTTTGCAGTTGCAATGGTCACGTCAAACTGGGTATAGTTGCCGTCATCTTCCTCATCGGAAGCGCTGGCTGACTTTGCTTGTCGGTCAGCGGCAGCCGTTGCTGCAGCATCTGATGATCCTTTGCTGACTGATGATTCTATTTGGCCGGGTCGGCGAGATACAAAGACGTTTCTAAAGGAAATGACGCCATCACGCCATTTGGGAACAATAGCGGACTCAAAAATAACTGTGACGCCTGCGGATTGTGTCAAGTAGTCACCGATCCATTTTGCTAGTGTTTCTTAACTCGCGTTAGCTTACTCGAATTGGCACATGGGCTGAATATAATTACCTTGAGCGAACACAGTGTTGATGGAGAAGATGATGATGGAGAAGAAGGTCGTCGTGCCCAACAGGATCCAAACAATATGGCCCAGCATAAACCACGATACGAAAGCACCCCACTCGTCGGCGTTCCATGGCCGCATGCTTCTGATAGACATCCATTTAAAACGCACTTTGAGCCTCTGCCAGAAGCCGTTGGCTGCTGATAGAAGCTCTTCTTTAGTTGGTCGATGGGGTAAGGCCGATAAATGCAGATACTTGGAAACAGATGAGGCGATTGATTCAGAATCTGCATCTGTTTCGCCGGGTTTGACAGCTCCAGTGGTTTCCTTCGGTTGGTCCTTGGGAGCAGATTTTTGAGTCGGAGTTTCTGATTTCTTAGCCTCGTTTACACTCTTTGCACCAACCGAGAGCTCGCCGGGGACAGCTTTGCCACAGGCGCATTTCGGACCATGGCCGTCATCACTGTAATATCTTTGTTGGTGACTCCAAGTTGAACCGCGACGGAAGACGTATTGAGCCCTGCATAATGTGGCAAGAGGGCTGGAACTCCTGATCAGGTCGTTCTTTGAGCTGGAAGCGCCGGTGGACGAAGCCGTAGTTGGTAAGCCGAGTGCCCCGGGTTCGGTGGCTTTGACTTGTCCTTGGACTCTCCATATAATTTGACTGTGAATCGAACGATGCGTCGGGGGGACAATTGGAGTCGGTAATGCTGGGAATGACTGCTGGCGAGCTGATACACGGGCAAGGGCACGCAGAGCTTGAGAGGAGGATTCGGATGTAGTGGGGATGGTTATACCGAAGCTGCGCCCGAGGGAGGAGAAGGGAATGCCCTTAGCCATCATTCCAACACATGGTGCCTGCCTCCAGGACAAACAGGACAAACAGGACACCAAAGTTGGATCGAAACAGAATCCTCGCGGGGAAGATTAAAGACGGAGGTTGGACTGGGAACAGGCGGAACAGAAGTTGGCAGCAGCTAGTTATTAGGTCGCCTGTCACAGCAATGCAAAGCACCTTCCAAGGGAAAAGTCACTCCATGACGCGCCCATGCCGCTTAGAAGCCGGACCAATCGATAAGCTTAGATAAGCCTGCACAAAAATTTGATCGGTGTGTGAAAGTCGCCGTCGAATCCCCACCATCCATCGACTTTCACACCCAGAAGTGACTTCTACCACGACGAATTTGTGCGGTTTACGAAGAAAATACCCATTTTGTCTCGTTTCGAGTTTTATCTTCCATCGCCAAAATCCAAATAGCACAAATTTCTTTTCAAGATGCCTGCGCCAACCGCCTTAAAGCAGGCGGATGATACCCCGCTTGCCAGCAATATTCCGCTCCCTACAGGTAAGAAAAAAAAAGTTCTAACCAACCGTCGCCTCCATATGTGCTAATGTTCCCGCTAGATAACGATGAAGAGTTCTTGCTAGATGCTCCTGAGCTTCTTCCCGCGGATACCAATACGATTGTCCCTGTGGAGGATGTAGGCGATGAAGGAATGGCTATTGATGAGGAGGGACGCCCTCGTTTTGCGCCCGCCCGAGACATTGTAGGATGAGCATTCGTCGGCTTTGAGCTTTTGAAGATTCTAACTCTTGTTCAGGATCCCGTCACTCGAGTCGAAACCCGCAAGGTTCCCGTCCCCCCTCACCGAATGACGCCGTTGAAACAAGCCTGGCCCTCTATCTACCCTCCCCTTGTCGAGCACCTCAAGCTACAGTGTCGCATGAACATTAAGCGAAAGACGGTCGAGTTGAGAACTTCAAAGCACACCACCGATACCGGTGCCCTACAAAAGGGTGAGGACTTTGTCAAGGCCTTTACCCTGGGCTTCGATGTGGACGATGCTATCGCTCTCCTACGACTGGACGACTTGTATATCGAAACCTTTGAGATCAAGGACGTGAGAACGATGCACGGCGATAGCCAAGCCCGAGCCATCGGTCGCATTGCTGGAAAGGACGGAAAGACAAAGTTTGCCATCGAGAACGCCAGCAGGACTCGAATCGTCCTGGCTGACTCCAAGATTCACATCCTGGGTGGGTTTAAGAACATTCACCTTGCGCGAGAGTCGGTTGTGAGCTTGATTCTCGGAAAGCCTCCAGGCAAGGTTTATGGCAACTTGAGGACAGTGGCCGCAAGGATGAAGGAGCGCTTTTAGTTGTAGACGATGGACCCTGGGATGACATGGCGTTTAGGCGGGGAGCATTCATGATTTCGGATTTTATGGGTTTCTCAAAAGACTAGGGCATGGCATGTCGATAACGATACAAATGGATGAAATCATTTTAAGATTCTATGGATACCCATCCATTTACAATGATGCGGTCAGCAACTCACGCGTGGTTGCACTCGTGTTGCCTGATTTTGTTTACTTTCGGTATATGGAACACCGCCTCCACGATCCAACAGACGATAACTGTTTGCGAGGTACTAACGCGGTAAAGATACGGACAACTACGGCTGCAGTGTTACCTAACAAGATGAAGGAGGCTGTCTCAGACCTGGGTATTTGCAGAAGCGGCGTCTAAATCTGCATGATCAGGATCCCTCCCACGGGCCTTGAGGTGACGCCGTGACCACCTAGGTCCCGGCCGCTGGCATCGACTGATACTTTGAGTCCTGACCGACTGTTCTAATCTTAAACAACGGTCGAGGTCGTCCATGCACGATTGGACATGGCCTCCGTATCTCTCCATGGCTTGCATGCAGGCTTCCGGAACTGCGGAGGGCTGCGGCCAACTTCCAGCGCGTCGTGCCGGCAGCATCCCCCTTGTTAGCTTTCGATCTGGACGGGCATTGTCCAACCGGAAGATGCCCTTGGGCCGGGCACGGTGAGAGCTGCAACCTAGAAAGTCTGGCACAGGCGAGGGGGCGAGGCCGCAGGGCCGGGAACGAACGGGAGGGAAGAAGGGAAGGGAGGAAAGGCACACAGAGAAGGCGGGCTACGTGGGCGGCGCCGAGTGCACCGACTGCATGGGGCTGATCCGGAGGACGATGACCGAGTGTGGGTTGGTTGGCTGCGAGTGGGCTGGCTGCCCGTGCTGTGCGTGCATACGTACGTACGTTGATGGTTACGGTAACTAACGTGCTTCTCACAGAGAAGACGGGAAGACAGCGAGACAGCGAGACAGCGAGACAACGAGACAAGTAGGCGAAAGGATTTCACAGAATACGGATATCGCGTTTGCTTGATTGCTCAGGGGCGAGTTTGGCCGGCCGTTAATGAGGCCGGTTTGCGTCCGAGATGAAGCCTATTGGGTAGGAGAGGCTGGTGGATGGCGGTGGGGGTTTCTTGTCAGTAAGGTGAGGTGAGGTGAGCTGAGGTGGTGAGCTGAAGAAGTGGGATTCCTCATATCATTGTCCATCCGTCCACGGTCGTGGCCCGTGTCAGTGAATGGCGTGGGAGACGAGAAAAACGTTGTGTGAGGCGTGGTGCATATTTTCTGATGATACTTGCACTCGGTAGGGGAGGCCATAGGCGGTCTTTGGATGGGTGGGATGCCAATGGCGCTGCTCTGAGTGCTCTGAGTAGCGGGGTACCCTTGTTAAACCGCCTCATTCTCTGGGATGCAGGGGTACCCGTTTAACAGGGCCTCAAGAGATTGTGAGATCATTTTGACGACCCCTCCCTCCTCTTTGCTCCTCTTGGACGACCCCTCCTGGGACCATTGAACCTCAGCGATGCGCCCCACCGTCGCCCTCGAGCTATCCTGATTCCTTGACCTGTGCCATCCTGTCATATCCTGAGTTTCTGATGCCCTGTCGCAGTAGCAACGTGCCCCGATCTCCGTCTGGCGCGGCGCGGGCGGACTGATTGAAGCAAAGTGAGGTGGTGTGTGGTGAGTAACAGCTTTCATGTCATCAACCGTCACGTCCTGAGCGGCTGCAGTGCCACTTCATTCATATAAGCTGCCCTTCCCACTTCCTGCCTCAACCTTTTTTCTTTTCCTCCCCCTCTCTCTTTCTTCTCCATCCTCCATCTTCAATCCTCCCCTTCCCTGAGACCAGTTTACTATTTGTTAGTGCTGCTCTCGTATTTCAACGCATTTCCTATTCTCTGTCAAGGTGAGTGAGTGGCTGACCTTCCTGCTCAATTGCCCCTCCTTCCTTCACCTTGCTGTTGCTGTCCCCTCCCCTCCTTCCCCGCCATGCCACCTTCTCAAAATTTACCCCACCAGAGCAGCTTTTGGTGCTATCTGGTGAGAAAACACCAAGACATTGTTGAGACTGTTGAGGCATATTCCAGCCAACCCCGTCCATTTATCCTTAGTTTTTCCTCGCCGAAGCTTCCAGATCCCCAGTAGATTTATCTCTGCACTTTTCCTCTCTCACGTCTTCTTTTTCTTCTCCCTACTATCATCTTGCTCAGCTTGTTTTTCATCTCGATCCAAGCTGTGTACGAACCTCTGACGACTAATCATCAGACCACCCTACAGAACCACCATCCATCACACCACCACCAATATGGCTATCACCAAGGTCTTTGCCCGCTCCGTCTACGACTCCCGTGGCAACCCCACCGTCGAGGTTGACGTCGTTACCGAGACCGGTCTCCACCGTGCCATTGTTCCCTCCGGCGCATCTACCGGTTCGTCCCGATCCTCCTCGGCATCTCTTGCATGCTTCAGACGTAATAACCGATCATCTAGGTCAGCACGAGGCCTGCGAGCTTCGCGATGGCGACAAGGCCAAGTGGGGCGGCAAGGGCGTCCTCAAGGCCGTCGAGAACGTCAACAGCACCATTGGTCCCAAGCTGATTGAGAAGAACCTTGATGTCAAGGACCAGTCTGCTGTCGATGCTTTCCTGAACGAGCTCGACGGTACTCCCAACAAGACGAACCTCGGTGCCAACGCCATTCTCGGTGTTTCCCTGGCTGTTGCCAAGGCTGGTGCCGCTGAGAAGGTCAGTATCAGACATCTCCCTTGGGCCGTCGGCATCTGAGCTAACCTACTGCAGGGTGTTCCTTTGTACGCTCACGTTTCGGATCTTGCCGGAACCAAGAAGCCCTATGTCCTCCCTGTCCCCTTCATGAACGTGCTCAACGGTGGCTCCCACGCCGGTGGCCGCCTGGCCTTCCAGGAGTTCATGATTGTTCCCACGTAAGTAGCCCTAGTCGTGACTTTAGCCGATAATGCGTGCTGATTTGTCCAAAGTGATGCTCCCTCCTTCACTGAGGCCCTTCGCCAGGGTTCCGAGGTCTACCAGAAGCTCAAGAGCCTCGCCAAGAAGCGCTACGGCCAGTCTGCTGGCAACGTCGGCGACGAGGGTGGTGTTGCTCCCGATATTCAGACCGCGGAGGAGGCTCTCGACCTCATCACTGATGCCATCGAGGAGGCTGGCTACACTGGCCAGATCAAGATCGCCATGGACGGTGCCTCCAGCGAATTCTACAAGACCGAGGAGAAGAAGTACGACCTTGACTTCAAGAACCCCGACAGCGACCCCACCAAGTGGCTCACCTACGAAGAGCTCGCTGCTCTCTACTCCAGCCTCTCCGAGAAGTACCCCATTGTCTCCATCGAGGACCCCTTCGCTGAGGATGACTGGGAGGCCTGGAGCTACTTCTCCAAGACCAAGGACATCCAGATCGTTGGTGATGACTTGACCGTCACCAACCCTCTCCGCATCAAGAAGGCCATTGAGCTCAAGTCCTGCAACGCTCTCCTTCTCAAGGTCAACCAGATTGGTACCCTGACCGAGTCCATCCAGGCTGCCAAGGACTCCTATGCTGACGGCTGGGGCGTCATGGTCTCCCACCGATCTGGTGAGACCGAGGATGTTACCATTGCCGACATTGCTGTTGGTCTTCGATCTGGTGAGATCAAGACTGGTGCTCCCGCCCGATCTGAGCGTCTTGCCAAGCTCAACCAGATTCTCCGCATTGAGGAGGAGCTCGGCGACAACGCCATCTACCCTGGCGCCAACTTCCGCAAGTCTGTTGAGCTGTAAATGGAAGTAAAAGTTGAAATGAAAACGGGGAAATGAAGCCTCACGTCCTTTGGCTACGAAGTCGTATGGGATGGTATACCAGAAGGCGAGGATGGAGATTGAAGATAATAGATGCCGAAAACAAAAGTGATTTAGGCTCGAACCAAATTAAATAAAGTCTCTTTGGAGTTCATGAAACCGTTTCATTTAGTCAATTGTGATGGACTGATCAAATGCTTGCACTCGTTCTATCTGCCGAGTCATGGCAAATATACCACTAATAAGTTGTTAAATTTCCACTTGTAGCCTCCATAAATTCAGTGGCCAAACTGGTGTGGCTACGAACTGGACACCAGCCACATGTGGCTGTTGTCACAGCAACGTATCGTCTAGTGCCTAAACGAGTGACAACATCAACACAAGGCATCTTAACCAGGGGCCTGGCACCCCACGGTCCATCCCACATCTCATTAACAACACCACACGAACGCGTTGTTCGACATTGATACCCGAGAAGCAACAATCTTCTCCGTCGACGCAAGTACTACTAACACAAAATGCCAGCTTCAGAAGACCTGATCGACTTCGATCTGATCGAAGGGCAGAAGGAGAATATCCAGTCGCTGCCCGGCGGCCGTTCAGCGAAAAAACTGGCCCAGCTATACTCTCCAACTCCTCTTCACAAACTCTCGACACCAACACCTTCAGATACGCGGAACGTTAACGATTGCATTCGTGCCGAGTATGAGGCTGAGGTTGAGAATATTGGCGAGTCAGACGACCCTCTCGACGTCTTTGACCGATATGTGCGATGGACGCTGGACGCATACCCTTCAGCGCAGGCAACTCCCCAGTCACAGCTTCACCTACTGTTGGAGCGAGCCACCAAAGCCTTCATCGGAGCGCCTCAGTACAAGAACGACCCCCGATACCTGAAGATGTGGGTGCACTACATCCACTTTTTCAGTGACACACCCCGCGAGACCTACATGTTCCTCTCTCGACACGGCATCGGTGAAGGCCTAGCCCTCTTCTATGAAGAGTACGCTGCTTGGCTGGAGGGTGCATCGCGATGGGCTCAGGCCGAAGAGGTTTACAAATTGGGCATTGAACGAGAAGCTCGCCCCGTCCAACGCCTGCTGCGCAAGTTCAAGGAGTTTGAGCAGAGAGTGGCCGAGCACCCAGAAGCCATGAACGAGCCTGCATCACCAGCTCTCCCAACCATTCGGCCTGCCCTGGCTGCCAAGACGGACCCCTTCTCTGTTGCCTCGCGGCCGACAGACCCTCAAGCATCCCGTCCGGCCAGCGGAGGTGGATCGAAGCCAGCCAAGTCCAAGCTCGCCATCTTTTCCGATGCTGATGCTAAGGAACCTGCATTGTCCGTACGACCGCCTAGCTCCAAAGGCTGGGACACGATTGGCTCCCTGGCGGATCGAAAGAAAGAAAACGTTGTCGAGGCGAAGCCTTGGGTGGGTGAGACGCTGAAGGCAGGTGGAAAGAAGAGTGCTGCCCCCAAGATGGCGGTGTTTAAGGATCCGGTGAGTCTATCTCTGCTTCCTCCTAACTGCCCATATATTAATGGTCATAGAACTAATGATGGTCATGTCGGCGTTTCATGTAATTTAGTCTCTTTCGCAAATACAGAACATTGTTGTTGTTCCTTCCAAGTGCCAAATCTCAGTTCATCCACAGACGGGGAAGAAGGAGCGTGTGTTTGTTGACTTGGCAGCGATTTATCCAACTCCTGAAGAACAGGGCACTGAACTCAGTTTCGAGGAGATCATGGCCACTAACCGAGGCTGGCTTGACTGTAGCTGGGAGGATGAGCCTATTGACGAGAACCTCGTGCCTGAGCCGGTACTTGTTCCCCTAAAGGATATCGAGGAAATCAGTAGAGGAGTCGGTGAGAAGCTCGTCATACACCAGGACTCGGTCCAGTATGATGAGAATGGTGCTGTCATGGAGCAGCAGCCTCGACCCAGGGGAGGTAAAAAGAAGAAGGTTATTGAAGTCAATGAGACTCAAATCAGTAAGTCTTGCTACTCTATTGTTCCTGTTCATCGGATGCTGACACACTCAAAGTCAAAGCAAAGCTCGACTCGCCCTCGAGACCAAAGCTCAAAAAGAAGAATACCTCAGAGCCGACCATGACAATTCACACCAAGGCTGCTACTGACGATATCTATGATATCTTCAATGCCCCGTTGAAGCCAGCCGGTGAAGAGGTTGAAGAAAGCGGCGACGAAGACGACTATGAAAGTGACGACAACTACACCACCGACGCTGAGAGTACTTGTACTACCAGACAGATCGACCCCAGCGAAGCTGGTGATGATGACGATGATGATGATGAGGCTGACAATGATCAAGCCGATAACGATGAGGCGTCAGATGTTAAGAGTGAATGGTCTGATTTCGATACCAGGAAGCATATTCCTGGTATTGACAATGCAGAAGGTGATGGTGAAGCTAATGACACCCAAGTATCCGACTTGATCGACACAAGTATCCCTGAAACTGAGCAGTCTGGCTCTTTGAGGGACGAGACTGGTCCTCAGGATGGATACGATGACGAGGATGACGAGGACGACGAGGACCCTCGAACTCGTACCTCTTTCGTGCCCATTCCCCCCGAAGATTGGGATCCGCCAACCCGGCCATATAGAGATGCGGCTGAGATGGCTAACAACCGACTGCCCTTTATGACGCCTATCACTGAGCGGACTGAGGTCTCCCTTGATGTTGAGAACGAGACCCATTACAAGACGCCTTGCAAGCGAGACGATGTCTCGACCCCCGTTGATGAGGAGGATGGATCGGATCTGGAACCCATGAGCAGTCCTCTACGCGAGATTGTCAACGAAAATCTTTCTGCACCCAAGATATCCAGACCTCTAGCACCCAAGTCGGCTGGACCTTTGGTCCCAAAAGCTGCCGCCCCTCTTGGAAAGTCGATAGGTTCCAAACCACTTCCGCCGAAGGGTCCTATTATCAAGGATATCCAGTGCAACCCCGTCGATGAAGCAGTGCGCGCTGAGATCATTGCTAATATGCAGCCTCCGCTGAGGTCGTACTTTGGCTTCTATGATCACCGCCATGAAAGATATGAGCGTGGCGGTGACGTTCGCAAGTTTGCCAAAGCCCTCACCAAGGCCTCCAAGTCTGGAGCCGACAAGACAGGCCCCATCCCCAGTCCTGTCTTGATCGAATTCCCCGACTCGAGTTCGACCTACACAGTCAAGAAGGAACTCGGTGCTGGAGCCTTTGCCCCTGTCTATCTCGTGGAGAATTCGTCTCCAGAAGAGAACGAGAATGATGAAAACGCCGTCGCGGCCATGGGCAAGGGTGCGTTTGCGGTCAATCATCGCAGCGAGATTGAAGCTCTCAAGATGGAGGCACCACCTACGCCTTGGGAGTTTCACATGATGCGAGTGGCTCATACTCGTCTCGGACCTCAGCACCGTGTGTCAGCGTCTCTCTCGTTTGCGCATGAGATGCATCTCTACCAGGATGAGGCATTCTTGTTCTTGCCTTATCATCCTCACGGCACACTGCTCGACGTTGTTAATCTCTTCCGTGCAGAACCGTCAGCCGTCATGGACGAGCAGTTGGCCATGTTCTTCAGCATCGAGCTACTGCGCACCGTGGAAGCTCTCCATGCAAAGAGTGTCTTGCACGGCGACCTGAAGGCTGATAACTGTCTCCTCCGTCTAGATGCCATTGCTGGTGACCAATCCCTTACCAGCCAATGGCGTCCCGATGGCAGCGGCGGATGGTCCTCTCGCGGTGTCGTGCTCATCGACTTTGGCCGCGGTATCGACATGCGCGCTTTCGTCCCTGACGTCGAGTTCATCGCCGATTGGAAGACGAGCGCTCAGGACTGTGCCGAGATGCGAGAGGGTCGTCCGTGGACGTGGCAGATTGACTACCACGGCCTCGCCGGCACCATCCACACGCTGCTCTTCGGCAAGTACATTGAGACGGTGCGCTGCGACCAGGGAGGCATCGGCAAGGCTCGGAGGTACAAGATCCGCGAGAGCCTCAAGCGGTACTGGCAGACGCAGCTCTGGTCCGACTGCTTCGATCTGCTGCTCAACCCGGGGTCGTACGTTGCCGCCGAGGACGGGGCGCGCATGCCCGTGCTGAAGTCGATGCGCAGCGTCAGGGAGCGCATGGAGCAGTGGCTCGAGGCCAACTGCGAGAGAGGTGTAGGGCTCAAGTCGCTCCTCGGCAAGGTTGAGGCCTTTGCCAAGAGCCGGAAGTGATGTGGTTGAATGTTCCAGGTTGGCAATGATGATGTTTGGCGTTTGGAAATTTGCATCTTGATGTGACGGGACAGTGCTTTTTGTTACTCGGGTTCTTGTCTTGCTGGAAGGGCTTTAGAGCTTTGCTTTGATATCATTGTTTGGTTTTTATACGTAACGAAAATACCCTACCTCGTGTTATTACTATCGCTATTATCATCATACAAGATCCATATTATCTCTAGTCATACAAGGCGATTTACGCGCCACAAACTACAAGACGAAAGAGTACCCAGCTCACTGTCATCTCTCTAATCACTATCCTCACCAGACTCGTCTTTGCTCTTCTTCTTCTTCTTCGTCGCCGTGGCCGTCGTCTTCTTCTTGGCGCCCTTGCTTCCCTTGTTGGCGCCCTTGGCCGCCTTGCGGTCGACCTGGTCCTGAATCTTGTCCCGCTCCGAGGCGCCCCTGCCCTGCAGCTCGGCCTCGAGCGCCCTGAACTCGTCCGCCTCGGGGTCCATGCCCACGAGGCGCTCGAGGAGCTTGATCTCGTCGGCCCAGACCTGCCTGTCCTCGACCGACTTGCCGGTGCTGGCGTCTTTGCGGTCGATGGGCGTCTCGAGGACCATGGGCATGCCCTGGAAGCCCGGGTGGTTGACGACGCTGTGGAAGGCGCGCAGGCCGAGGAAGCCGGTGCCGATGTTGGCGTGGAGGTCGCGGTTGGAGTCGAAGGGGGCCTTGCTGTCGTTGACTGTGAGAAAAAAAGAGTTAGCACGGGAGTTGAGGTTTGGGTTGGGTAAGCTACAAATGGGAGGGAAGACGTACGGTGAAAGGCTTTGAGATACTTTTCGCCCACAATCTCGTTGAACGAAGTGATTGTCTCTTTGAAGGCCTCGGGTGTTCGCAAGTCGTATCCAGCTGCAAAGGCGTGGCAGGTGTCGATGCAAACGCCTACACGGGTCTTGTCCTCGACCAATTCAATAATGTCTCGCAAATCCTCCCACGTCGATCCCACCACATTGCCACCTCCAGCCATGTTCTCGAGCACCGTGACCACCGTCGACGTCTCCTTGTGGGACTTGTTCAGCTGTGCGGCGATGCGCCCAACCGCCGCGGCCTTGGTGTCGCCCCCAGTGTTGCCCGGGTGGAAATTGTACAGCCGTATCCCGAGCTGCTCGCAGCGCTTCAGGTCGTCCAGGAAGCTCGTGTACGCCTGGTCCGCCTTGGTCTCGTCGGCCTGCGCGAGGTTGACGAGGTACGACCCGTGGGGCAGGGCGTGCTCGCCGGCGCTGTAGTCGTGGTGCTTGCACTGGCTTATGAACTGCGTCTTGGCAGCCGGGTCGAGGGGCGGGTTGGTCCATTTGCGCTGGGATTTGAGGAAGAGGGCAAAGGCGTTGGCGCCGATGTGGACTGCGTTTGCGACTGAGTTTTGGAC
Organism: Rugonectria rugulosa; assembly: GCA_023509875.1. Lineage (NCBI taxonomy): Eukaryota > Fungi > Ascomycota > Sordariomycetes > Hypocreales > Nectriaceae > Rugonectria > Rugonectria rugulosa. Next base: position 137,146 of record JALNIO010001487.1, read on the forward strand.
GCCTGTTTGCGATGACGATTAGAAATTATGAACAGATCAATACAAAGCTATGAATGGGTGGAAGCAAACCTCCTGCAGCGCTGACATGTGCGCCAATGTACATGGCCTTCTTCAGCGACGACACCGCCGTCCGGTCCGCGAGCGGCATGCTGTCGTCTGCCTCCTTGGCCTTGGTCTTTCTCTTCTTTGGCGCAGCGGCGGCCTTTGTGGGTGCAGCTTGTTCAGGCTCCGCGTCCGCCTTGCGCTTCGTGGCCGCTTTCGTTTTGGCGCTGCTGGGCTTTGGCGCAGGCTTGACGTCAACGTCTTCGTCGTGGTCGTCTTCGTTGTAGCTAACGGCTTTTCTCTTGCGGGGCGAAGCGCGAGGAGGCATTGTCTAGGTAGGTGGCAGAGGTGTGTTGGAACTTGAGAATTGAAATGACCTTGGAATGTATTTCCTGAGGGATCACGGGTGATTTGACATGAAAGAGAGAATAGGATTGATGCGTAATCTTCAAGTTGTATGAGTAAAAGATCAAGCAATTTACCGAGTACCTGCGATAGGTACCAATATATCCGCCAAGACGATGACGCGCTTGACGCGAATTGCGCCCTTTGGTGATCAAGCGCGCAGTCACATGACTCAACTTCCATAGCAACACGAAATCTACCTCACGTACTTATCCAGATACCCAATCCTGAGCCAGCCGAGTATAAGGCCAGTTCATTCATCAAGCAATCAGTTACACGCATTCGATAACAGCTATTCAGAAGGTGCCTAAAAGGGTGGATAAAGCAAGCAAGCAACAACTCCATACCTGACTCTCTACCACGATTCCCAATAATCCGTACATGTATCATTCCCATTCTCAATCCCAATTATTCCATCAAGTTTTCCCCGGATCCCTCATAACATAGGAAAAGTGAAATGCGAAAATGAGCCCTTACTGGACAAAAGAAAGACGTCTAAGAAAAGATTTCCAATTCAACTCCCGCAGCATACTGATCCTTGTACGCATTCCAGAGCCTCTCAATTTCCTTGACATATCTCTCGTGAACCTTGTCAATGTCCTCCTGCAGGGGGTTTGGCCCATGTGCCTTTTCAACTCGAATTGGCTTACCGACCACGATGTTAACGGGTCGTCGATAAGGCATCAATCCCATATCATAGTTGAGGACACCACGGCCATGGAGCGCAGGGACAGTAAACTTGAATACCTTGAGGAAGATCATTTGTATCTTGTTCACAAGAGGGTGTGTCTTAGGGCTGAGCTGATCGTATAGGTCGTTTTCACCAAATCCAATGACGGGAACAAGGTCTGCACCGGTGCGGAGCGCCATTTTAACGAATCCTTTGCGACCTTTGAGAATGAGGCGAAGAGTGCCGGGTTGGGCTTCAAGGGACTCGCGAGCACCGCCGACAACAATAGTAACGGCACGGCCCTGGCCATCATTCTTAGGGCCTCCCTTGTTGAGAATGTTCCAGATGGACTCTTTAGAAACTGACTGCATGCCCATCAATAGGATCCAGTCGCGGTTAAAAGGAAGTCGAAAGTTGGAATCGAGAGTAAGCAACGTGTTTGTGATACCGGGGAACAACTCCTTGAATCCCAGAGCGTTGGTAGAGAAGGCGCCCCAAGCGCCGTGAGAAATAATGCCATGGGGATGGTAGCCAAAGATGTACTTTCTCGTAGGATCAAGATCATAAGTCTTGTGCAGCTTCATGGGAAAGTATCCGGTAAATAACTTCCACAGTCTCAAGCTGCGCATATACTCGGATCGCCAAGATAGCTTTCCATCTGTAGCGCTTGTGGAGAGAGTAAGATGGATCAAGTACGGGACGAGGATGGGCCAGGTCAACGGATTGGCACAAATAAGCCAGAATACAGAAACAAAGAGACCGATTGACATGCAATGGAACAACACGGCGCCAGTCTGGAGTCGACGAACCGTGGGAACGTGCAGCGGCGCAAAGTGAATGCCGCCGGCGCGCCAACCCTTGCGCTCACGACTATTCTCGGGGATTGTCGGCAGCTCGGGGTACGTGTGATCGTCCTCATCAACGCCATTGGTCTTTGCCCCGTTGCCATTGGCTTCTTTCAGGACGGCGGCATAGGTCTTTGCTGTGCCGTTTGAGGAAGTGTTGTGTTCGCCATTGGTCTTAGGAGGAGCCTCATAGTCGGGTTCGGGCGCAATATCGAGAGAGTCGGGACTGTCTGAAAGACTCTTCCGCAATTGTGAGTGGAATTTCTTGGATGATGCTATACAGGGAAACGCAGTGTAGCAGACGTACCGATTCAGGGCTGACATGCAGAAGCTCCAACTGGTCGTTTTCCGGGTTTGGAGTCGTCACCACCTTGTCGGTTGGTTCCAACACAGGACCTTGTCGCTTGTTAGAATGCATGCTGCATACATGGAAACACTGCGCGATGAACTTGGACGAATAGCTTCACCACTCGATGCAGCTTGCGAGCTTGCGCGACGTTCAGGCGGCATCATGACACGACCCGTCCCGTCTGGCCCGAAACCGAATGCGTGCCAATACCCCGCCGCTCCCCGAATCAATTCGTCAAACACACAAACATTGCAAGCACTCACCATCCTCAACGGGGACACCACCGTACTCGGCCTCGACAGTCGCCATATTTGCACCTTGTCGATGCGAAAAGAAGGAGTTTGGGAGTTGATGCTGAGGGGTCGAGAGTTTAAAAAGAAGTAGCGGCGTCTAAGCGCAAAGGATGATGACGGATGATGGTTGGTGATTTTGAGCAGAGCACAGCCACAGCTACCAGTACCAATCAACTACTTGTACCTGCAAATCAACCAGCAGGACCATGAAAGAAAAGAAGCAAACTTTGGTTGGAGCGCGAGGCGACCCTCAAGATGTAGGTCAATGACATGTGATACGACAATTAAGCGCCAAGGACAACGAAAACTCCTGATCCAAAATCATCATACGTACTCCGTTTGCCCATATCTCAGCCAGGTATCGACGGATCGTACAAATCCCAAAGAAGGAGCGGGTGGGCCGGTTTCATCATTCCTTCTCTCCTGAGCTCCCTTGAAGCTCCACGTCCCGATTACGATGACGTCGCAGTAAAGTCGCTGACACGTGAAGTCGGCGGGAGAGCTCCAGTCCAAAAAAAAAAAAATGAGCTCCGTGACTCTCAATCCCATCCAAACCGACGACGGCTGGTCTGTGCAATTACCTACTTATCTTGCGAGAACCTCGCTTCCTCGCTACCTCGGCAAGTACCTATATTTGTTGCTCATACAGGTACCTGGTTTGGTTCTCCCCTTGTGACTCGGAACCCAGAGCTTCAAACTCGTACCACAATCACCAGTATCGACATTCAGAATTCATCATATTCTCGCCCCACACATCGTCTCAGTTACTTGACGCTTCATACCTCGATAATCATATTGAGGAATCGTCTCAACACCCCTTTCTTGTGACTCGGATGCCTTGAAAACAGGACAACCTCAGATCGAATAATACTTTGCCCATCTATGCTAGTGAGTTCGCCCTGTTTCCTCAACCACCTCCTCATACATTCCAAGCCGAGCAAACACCCCATCGAGATCATCCCTCCTTTACTGGTTTCTGCCACGAGGCATCCTATCTGAAGAAACTTGTGTTTGTATAATACAGCAAGCACAATGAGAGTACCAATCATAGCAAATGTAAAATGAAAAACATAGCCCATCGCCGTCTTTTAAGTGGAGGTCCCTACCATCCACATCCAAAGTCCCCTCCGAGGTCCAAAACGCCAGCCCGCAGCACCATGCCAAATCCAGTTTTCAACACGTTCGAACCACCTCTCAGTATGTTTCTAACATGACCATGACTGCCATTTCTCTCTCCTCTCATGTCTTAATAGTTGTGTCACGGGTCTCGAGCTGCTGCTTGAGGCCCGTTACCTCACCCTCCAGCATTACCACTTTTTCAGACAGCATCTTGATCTTATCTTCCAGCGTTTGAAAGTATGCCCATACACTGGGATCACTCTGCGCAAACATGTTGGTGCCGCTCTCGCTCCCTGCTTGTGTGCCGCTGCTGCCACTCCGCACATGCGTGAATCCAGTTGGGCCCGAGGCAGCGAATCCAGGATGTGTTAGTCCCGGTAGCTTTGGTCTGGATTGGGCGCTGTGAGGCGACTGCAAATCAGAGGCTCTTCGTCCATATTGTTGTTGCTGCATCTGTTGCGACAGACTCGGCGATCGTTGTCGTCCAATGTTGGTCGCATCATGCCCCTGAACTCCTGGGCTGAGTGGCTTAGGACTCTCCGTAATACCAGGTTGTTGAGGGTATATGTTCGCATTAGAACCGGCAATCGGCAGCTGTGAGATATTTGCATTGGGACCGTGGCTATTTGCCAAGTTGTTGGGCACATTTGAGACAGCATTGGGGTTGGCCTGGTTCTGGCTCACACTGGGAGGATACAGTACGCCGCTTGAGGTGCGGCCACCTGGTGACGTGAAGGCACGAGCATGTCCAACATAGGCATCGGCTGGTGCCCCAGGAACATGTTGCGCATTGATACTAGGGAGACTTTGTCTCCTCAACTCGTCATCGTCTCCATTGTCATAAGGGAGTGCTGACATAGCCGTACCATCTGCGTCGACCATGCTACTGTCCAACTCATCCCCCTCAGCGAAACTACCCATGCTCGATCGCCGGCCCGCGCAGCCCCCAGCGCCCTTACTATGACGAGCCAGAGCATCACCGCGAGCAAATTTGCGATCGCATTTAGGGCAAACATGAGGTTTTTCGCCAGTATGCAGCTTGCCGTGTCGCTTCAGATCGTGCAGACGACGGAATCGCATGTCGCATTCGGTGCAGACAAAGGGCTTCTCCTGGCTGTGGGTCAAGAGATGACTCTTGAGGTTATGGTGACGCGTAAACTCGGTATTACAGTAAGGACATTTGTGCTTCTTCGAACCAGCAGAGGTTGGAGACGTCTGTCCATGATCTGGCATTGGAAAGCTCATCCCCCTTGCAGGCTGCTCTGGCAAGCTGGTCACGGCCTGGAGAGACCCAGGGTATGACAGCGATCCCGGTTGAGGTCTCTCCTCCTGGCCAACAACTTGCTGCGACGTCTGCTGTGGTTCAACCTTGTGACCGTCAATATCCATTGGGGACGGACTCTCGGTGACTGGCACTGCGGCGATGCTGTGTGTGCTTTGAGGGCTCGTTTCTTCGCGCTCGACAACCTGCGCGACCGTCGTTTGCGCCAAGGCGACGGGAGCCGGGTCTTTAGGGGAAGTCTCCATTGCTGCCGTCGGAGCCGCCTGAGGCGCGTCCGTGGGACGGCTCATAGCTTGAACTGCACCAGACATGAGGGATTCGAGCGCTTTATGACTCGGATTGTCGCTCGTGGGAGGAGGGCCTTGGTCTTGGCCGTCGTGGTCGTTCAGGGCTTCTTCGTGACGCCGGCGCTCCTCCTCCAGCGCGGCAGCGCCCGTCAAGGGTGGTGGGGAGGCACCCGTCGCAAGGGCCAAACGAGCGGCTTTTATCGGAGATCCAATAGAAACTTCGTGCTGGGACTGCGAGCGAGGGGAGGAGGGTGATGGAGAACGAGGTCGCTTCAAGAGTCGAACAGGATCGTCCGAAGGGATAAAGTCAGGAGGGGTTGCACCTGGGCGCGTTACAGGCGGGGCTTCGGTCGCAGCAAAGGCGGAGGCGTCCGAGGCCATAGACGCAGCTGTGGTGGGTGAAATTGAATTAATTCAGGGTCGAAGGACCGCAAAATGCAGTCAGTTTGGAGAGGTCGACGTCGGGGTAGCCTTGGGTCAAAGGCACATGTCGAGGCGGGTGATGATGCTATGTGTGGCTGGAGAGCGTGGCGAGAGCTGGATATTTTCCCCCCAGAATAGGCGAGGAAACGCGGATTGACAAGGCGCGCGGCCGACAAAAAAAGTAACAAGTGAGCAACAGGTGGCTGAGTTTGAAGGGAAAATGGAATTGCGGCTCAACAATTTGTCAGATTAGGGGCTCGATGAATGATGATGCAGGTGTAAGTGCAATAACAGAGCTTGCGATGACGAGAACTGCGCCTTAGAAAGCAGTTGATGAAGAGAAGAGAGTACAGAGTAAGTTGAAGAGTGAGGGCGAGCAAGGTGTGAGGCAAAGGCGGCGGGTGGGTGGTGGGTGGGTGTAGAGAGAAAGAGAGAGGCAAGTGGGCGAATGGGGAAGAGGGTGGCGGGAGCAAAAAGGAAGAAGTGCAGTTGGTGGTGTGTGGGCGTGGGCGCGCGCGAGTGGGTGGGAAAGGGAAAGGGAAACAGGAAGCAAGTGAAAAGCAAGACGCAAGACGCAACATGCACGCAGGCTCAGTGACCTGAGGTACAAGGTGCGCCCCGTTGCAGAAAGGAAAAGGAAAGGTACCTCTGCTCTACGGCTACGGTCATGTACACGTAGAGGTCAGGCAGGTACCTGGGTACGCAGGTGCTAATTTGAGACTGACAAGAGATGAGGATAATTGGAACAGCCGCGTCGATTCTCAAGTCAAGTCCAATCGAAACAAGCCTCTCGTCCGTCAGTCAGTCAGCCTGCAAGCCAGCGCAGCGCAATGGACTGGCGTACTGGCAGTGTCTCAGTGCGCCTCCAGTGACAATCAGCCTGTGTGAGAGCGTGCTAAGGGAGCCCGGGGGCCGTGGTGACAGCTGCCGGGCGTGGGGCTATTTGGGCCTTGGGGCCTGGGGGCCTGGGGGCCTCCTCAGCGACCTTCCAGGGCTTGGTTGCTTGGCTCTCAGGCGGAAATCTTGGAACGCTCCCGTGGACCGTCCGCACATGCGCTTGCAAGCTTGTTGTTGGTATCCGTACAGTACAACTGTACAAGTGTCGTTAGTGAAGATGAAGACCAAAGGCCCGGTGGGAACATGAGTTAAACGGGGCGCGCAGGGACGGGAGAAGAGAGAGAAGAAGGGAAAAGGAACGTGGTCCGGGAGGGAGGCGGCGACCAAAAAAAGCCCGAACAGGGCGAGAGCGGGCGGTGCGGATACGTTTTGGGAAGAGCGCTGGGGGGATGTTTCTTGGAAGGTTGCGTGGGACCAGGGTACTTGGCTAGCATGTTCCCTTCACGGACGAGAAGTACTTGATGGTGCCCCCTAACTGTCGTCTGCGTGCCCTGAGTGGTAGGGTTCCTCCCACTAGCTGCGAGCGAAACACACTTTAGCTCTCTTTTGGAGCATTCATCAGCAATAAGACGGAGCACTACTTGACCACCTACCATCCTACCGACCTTGCCTCACCTACTCCGTACCTACCTAGGTTGCTGGTTGCTACCCAGCTTGCCAATTCGGCCAGCACAGCTCTCAGCTCCTGCGGTAAATACCCAAACTGGAGTCCGGCGAGGTACTTTGTACCTACGCAAGCCCCGAGTTGACCTGCCTTGATGCCTCTAAACGCCAGTTCCCCGGCGCATATCGCCCGATGCTGCAGCTTACTCGACCGTCCCGAGACAGCCTTGCAATTAATAGTCCCGTCCGCCAGGGTGGTAGTGAGCCAATAAACCCATAGATCCTTTCACCAGCTCCGCTCAACGGGATTGGCGAGGCAATCCCAGCCTCATTTACCAGGACGGTTTGCGTGCCTGCTTCGCGCACAGCGACTACCATAGGTCAGGCACGAGATGACTGGCAGAGGCTGGAGCAGCCCAATCAGATACAGAAGATGCCCTTCTGCCTCATAAGGATGCCAACAACGGTCGAACGCGTCTCCCTCATCCGCACATTCAGGTTCGGCCAGCCCGGATATCCATGACCAAAACCAACTTATCTGACCTTGGACGGACATACCGCCCGTCTTCCCAACTCACCACCTACCTACAAAGTGCGCCTACGCATACACAGTACCGCGGCAGCTGCAGGCACCTTGCAAACGCTAAGGCCAAGGCCGGGTGGGCTTGTCCAGGTCAACAAAGCAGGATCCACTGCGAGGCCTATCGACGAAGCTTGGGCGACGCTCAAAGTCAGACCAAGACACCAAAAGAGAAGAGGCTTGAGTCCGTTAATCATCAGTCCTGCTCCATGATGTGGATTTCGTTGGGGATGCTCGTCTGCCATTTGTGACGCAAGGGAAGGTGACACAACCGACACAACCCTCCCTCAGCTATCCAACCAAGCAGACGGATGTTTCCTACCTCCTTTACGAGGCATGGAGTGCAAAATGCCAGTAATTGACGACTGCTTCTTCGTATTAGCCCGGTTGCCTCAAGAGGATCAGCCAACCTAGGAGCTGGAGTTGGTGTCAGCCGTGAAGCCTGAGGTGAGCATACGGCATAATAAGAGTGGCGGTGCAACCAAACCCCCCGCCAATGCGATGGATGCCCACCTGGAGATGGAACGGCGCGCCGCATTCTGAGGAGAGAATCCCTGCCTCGTCCGTGGGCTCTGCTGGCCGACCCCGGCCTGCTTCAACGCAACGACAACGATGGCATGGTCACAAGACTGAGCAGAGTGTTGATCCGTGGGCCTTTTGCCAGTGAGGTTTCCGTCTGCAGTTGGTAAGGTGCTGTTTGGCTGTGTACATTCGGAGCACTAATTACGGTGACTTACATGCAATGTACCCGAATCCCAGGTTGCCAGGTTGCCAGGTAGGTAGGTGCCTTTTGGTCTTTGGTGTGGCTGACCACCCGCCACCCCAGTCGTTGCTCCGCCACAGTCGACGACATCAACTCGTCAAATCCACAAACCTCGGACGTAACTCGATCCACCGACTCAGAGACAAACACGGCGCGATACGACTCGATTCACTGCTTGACTGCGAACCAGGTTGCCAGGTACCAGGCCACGTTAAAGCGGCCAGAACCTCGTGTCAGTGGCTCGTACTCCGTACTGTGAAGGTGGCATGCCGTCGGCCGTATCGATCGATGCTGTCAGATAGCCAAGGGCCCACTGACGTTTTTGCAGCACTGCACCGTGGAGACTGGAGAAAACATCCCTGGTCGCCTGGAAGAGGCGTACAGTACTGACATATCCTTGCTTTTGCTTGTCGTTCAGTTGACGCCACAGGACGCCACGTTCAGGCCAGTCCGTCAGCAAGCCACGGAAGCTACGGCAATGGTCCAATGGCGTACAGGGAGTCGAGGTAATTTACTCCCCTCGTGGAGGTTCGTCCATGGTTCAGACGTACCGTTGTTTGTGCCGTTTCTACGATCGATCCCTTTAGCCAATGCAACCAGCAGACAAGCCGCGCGAAAGACGAGGCACACATCATCTCCCAGGAGACCCTATACACCCATCACCTGTCCCCGAACGTAGATGGATCCGGGGGACGCCGCGGTACGAGACACTAGACACTTGAAATGGCCTGTTTCCCAACCCGCGGCCGCTCAAGTACATCTGCAACTACCGCAGGTACAGTACGCACGACTTGGTGCGTTTAGCAGATCAAGAGAGATCGGCTGCTGGCACATCAACGGGGACTGTTGGAAACAAAAGCTCCAGCATTAACTAGCGTCACGGACAAAGAAGCTTCACCAACCATGACAAAGCTTCATCTGTAGACCACAGCCTGGCTATCTCCACCACACCAGGCAAGCCAAGCCAAGCTCATACTGATTCTACTCGCGTCGCTCACCGTCCCAGTTGAGGCTGTGAAACGATGCCATCTGGTCCAGCCCAGGTGAGGTACTCCGTACGTGAGTTCGACGTGAGAGCAGGAGAAGACGGGTACCTCAAAGAAGTGTATCTTGCACACCATTCTGGCTGTGGCTCCTCATCATGACATCGGGCCAATAGCGGAATCCTGACGGACCGTCCAGTGACGTTATCGTGACCATGATCTCATCGTGCCGCCAGACCTCAATCACGGCTCGTCCAGGTCCCGATGCCAAAGATCCTTAAGCTGCGGTGCGTATCTTATTAGCTGGCAACGCGCTTCTGTGGCGGGCTGCACCTGCACACCATCTCCATGTCGGATCAATTCTCGGTCAGGTTACTCTTGTCCATCCAAGACAACCAGCAATCGACGTTTGGCGACCTGGATCGACTACCGTGATTTGGATGGTGCTCTTGGGGTTCGGCTGTCAAGGGTGTGGAGAGGGCTTTCCGGGATCCAACCTTTGCGCAGTCTGCAGACAGGATCTTCCAAGGTTGGCTAACGATGTGGACGGTGACCAATGACGGGGACGGGAGCGCAGAGCCTTTCCAGGCGCTCATTTCTTTTCTTGCAGGTACCTCAACGCTTCGTATCGTACCCCATCTTCGGTCCTCGGTTAGATGCGAGTCGAACCGCCCGCCGCGCAAGACGGTGAGACTTTCGGGAAGAGGGTGATTCGACCTGTCATTCTTCTGTTCCGTCCTCAAGGGGAGCTGGGGGGGGCCAAGCAAACCAAGGGAGCTGAAGTCGCCCAGCTACTCCGTACCAACGTCGGCAATGGTGAATGCTTATACATTTCAGCTGGTTATGGGTCTATGTGTGAGGACGCCAGCAAGGGATGGTTTTTCAGGTCCCTGCGGAAAGCCACAGTTGTTTGCCTGTCTCTCAACGCGGTGTCGCGTGGTAACACGGATTTTCGTGCATGGCTGGAGGCGTCCACCATTCATCCGGTGTGGGAGAGGCGCTCTCGTCAGACGTCCGGGCCGTGCTATGATGTGCTCTGTCTTTGCTTTTGCGCAAAAGCAAAGACAGAAGACAAAAGCAAAGTCGACGGTGCCGTCCGTGTCACCGCATTCTTCCTGTGATTGTTTTCCCTGTGGATCCTGCAGCTGTCAAATGTCGATCTGGTGAAGCCACTTGCGATGCCTGTTTCTCTCAGCTCCGTACAAAGTACAGAAATCACCGTTGTCAGCCCGAACAAGGCTATTGCGCTGCCTATCCTCATCTCTTGGCCAAGGAAGTAATTGCCTATCAGACTTTGTTATTTGATGTGGCATCCATCAGAGTCACAACTATGCAACCAGGCAACCAGGCAACCAGGATGTGTGCCAGCCGTGTGTGAACCCAAAGACACGTCCCTGGACAAGTTGGAAACCTAACAAGTGATACATGTTGGTTGCTACCAAGTCGGGATATGCCTGCAAGGTGTTGACTCACATTCTCTCCGCGGTGGGAGTGTCGACATTGTGTCATGTTGTAGTAGCAGATGTCAATTAAACCTGACTTGTATTTGGGATTTAATCTGATTAAATAAGTAACTACGTAGTTATTGCCTACGGAGTACTACTAACTCGGATAAGGTATGTCTGTAGCCTTCCCAAGCTGTGTAAATCGATAGATGGTTGAGCTATCTGTCCGCCGCATTTGAGGCATCAGTTAAAGGACAACTCCCCACAATCATGATAGAAATGCACATACAATAGAAGTACTTGAATACTGCCAGAGTCAACCCGAAATAACGAGATATTCGTGTCGTCTAGAGGAATCCATGACTTGATCATTTGGTAGAGTGAAGTTTTCTTACTTTGGTGTAAGCCTACCCTATACCTCCAGTATGTTCCAAATCGCGAAGAAGTGTGCTATCGCACGTTCTTCCTGCTCGATATGCATTGCCAAACCTGCTCATGTCCACGCATCACTATCTCAACCAGACCGCATTCTTTTTAAAGAGTCCTTGAGTCAGGATCGAGTCGAGGCCCGCGGGACATGATTGCAACGCAAACAACTAGTTAACTACCCGTTAACCAGTCACACGGGACCCCGAGATCGTTCCATCCCACGTTCTAGGTCCATCTAAACAAGAATTTTAAACAATCAAAAGAGGCTGGAACGCCGGGATCGCGATATGCGGGATCTCAACACGTTACATGTGCGATCTGAGACATGGTAGTGGCTGGGATCTCCGATGGGAAAAAAAGCATTCCAGTGTTTGGTTGGGTTGGTAGGTATGCTTGCCGACGCGATCCAAGGACAAGGCAGAAGTGGTTTTCCGCTGGAGTGAGACTCGAGCATCTGATTACCTACTTGGATACATTCCAGTTCGAGTTTCGGACTGAGTCGCGTATCGTCATGGATGTCATTGTTTTGATTCTGTTGGGATTGTTACTGTGCTGCACTAATGCCGTGGGCTGAGTGCTTTGTTTCCTTTCAGCTCGGTAGTAAGAGGAGTTTGTTTGACGATCAGACAACGGCATCATCGACAAGCTGAAACAGGCGAGATCTACAGGATCGTATCGTGTTCCGTCATCGCGGTAGGGCGAGCAGCCACGTTATACCCTCCTGATGAAGATTATTTGCGAGTTGCTTGGCAACAACTCACGGCTGTGTATCCCGGAGACCAACATCGTCGGAATACATACAATCTATCAATATACCGAGTCATGTTTCCGAAACAAAGTGACATGTAGAAAGAGCTAAAAAGTAAAACGACAAGAACATGTGCCAAGAAAATAGGCTGAATTCTAGAAGGAGGTGTGTAAGTGCCTTCGTCCAGGGTAACCCTTAACTAATGTCAAACTCCATACCTATACCGTGAAAGCAATCGAATAACTTTTGACACTACGTGAACGACGTATGCTCTTCGCTGGCCAAACCATACCTTAATCGCATCTTGAACTGGGTTCGTCTTTAATAGCTTGTTATACACTTCCGACCTCGGTGACTACTAACATCATTGATTAAGCACAGAAAGTAGGAGTCGTGATGAGAGTAAGGATCGAGCATAACACTTAATACCTCAAAATATCACGCTAAATGATAACTGCGTATACCATAGAGACCAAAAAAGCCGGTGGTTGGCCTGACTGAACCTCCCGGGGTCCGCTATGCTCACTCATGACATCCCTTGATACTACCTACATACGTGGACCATGAACTACGATAGCCTCATCCAAACTGCGCAGCGGCTCTCGAGGACATGGGCTACCTCTCATGAGGGGTGGATTGTCACCGCGTCTTCACTTAGATACCAAACAAGCTTGGATATGGTCAGGTCAAGGTAAGAATGCGAAGCTACTCACGCCAGAGCAAGATCGTGGCCACCCCCATGATACTACGCAGCCCTGGAAATATGAAACAAGAAGTCTTGGCAAGCACACGAAAGAGTCATTTCAGTCGTGCACATCATACGTACTCCCTGATGAGATGGATGCCCTCATCGAATCTGGACTGGCTGGTGACATGACTTACGACCCAGCAGTCACCAGACAAGAAGCATTTGGAGATATGCTTGCAGAGCATACCTTGCTTCAAGAAACTGTCATCAATGGCCTCATCATCGGTAGACGCGTCCTCATTTCCCAGATCCGCCGCCGCCATCGTCGGGGAATTGATCTGGTCACGGCAAATGGCCAGGCCCTCAAATCTCAAAGCAAGCCAGGCTTGCATCCTCAGCCTGAAATTGCCAACCCCAAAGGGACGAAAACACCGAGTAGGCGAATAGGAATTGAATCCTAAGAATGAATGGTGACTGGATGCAAAGGCCCAGCCATCATGGTCGTACGGGGTCTGGACTGCGCCTTAGTATTGTACCATGTACCACGAAACAGATGTAATGAGTGACGTCTGGGTGGTCTGATATCAACTAGCGATTTTGAAGAAACGACGCATTCTTGGAAAGGAAGGGTTGGCTTGACAATATCGTATATAGACTAGGCATGAAGTGGACTATGGCCTTCTAGGCTCTGGATAATGAACAAGTGTGTTAGTTGTGGGCAGCGATCGATGACCTATTAATCAACAATTCGATATAACTGCCTCTGTAACTCTCCAGCTTGTTCATATCGACTGAATCCTCGTCTGGGTTTGCCGCAACAAGCGCCTTGCGAGCCTGGTACCGCCGGCGAGATTGAAGATGCTCCTCAATGAATCGTTGGGCTGGCTTGCGTGTCGGCTCTTCGGCAGTGCTGTAGGAGTGTTATTAAGGGTTGCCAAATTGGGCAAGTCCGTTGTATGCTGACGTACGCGACGATACCAGGCTGCCGGTCTGATCATGGCATCAAAAGTTATTGACGATGATTAATTATTGATTATATTTCCAACCGAAAAGCTTTTGATTGATCGCCACAGTAGAAAAGCTTGTGCGATTCACTTGGCCATACACAGGGTGGGATATTACGCCGGTTGTCTGACACAAGAACTGAGCCGATATTCCGAACCAACACATTGCAGCTTATTATTAGCTCTCAGGGTTTGGTACTCGAACTGGCTATGGAAGGCTTTGAACCAGTAGCCGCATGGGCCCAGAGCGAGGTCCATAATGAGAGACCAGGGTGAAAAGAGTTTGCGGGTCGCCAAAGAAAAGGAGATCTAGAAGTGAATGCAATCACAAGGCCATATTGTACGCGGATACATGTCGTCCTTGAAGTACGGAGTACGGAGCGTACAGTAGGTCTCGGAGAGAAGAGATTAGATGCTGACGTGTGCTACACCAACGGGCTGGTGTTAAGGGACCCTAAGGCGGCGAATGTCGTAGACACCAGCTAAAGGGAGACTGAGAGACGGATGGAAAGACGACATCAAGTAATATCAGAACCAACCAAGCAAGCGTTCCCGCTGCTGCAAGACCCGCTGAATCCTGGGAAAGGCCGCGGAACATATCGAAGCAATGACCGGTTTTGGTGGATATTTCATTTGATTTTGGCCTGGGGTTGGCCGTTTGTTTCTCGAGTCTGGGATCAGGGGAACAAAGGGGTTATTGATGGTTGGCGGTCAACCCGCGGGTCGCAGGACGACTCGCAGCCTAGAGAGCATCCATGTCTGTACTCCGTATGTGCGCGCAATTTTTGCAGTGCGTGTCGTGGTGATGGTGTAAGTACACTAGAGTCACCTTGAGCCATCTATGAACGACCCCGAGAATCAAAAGAACACTTGGAGACCGGCATCTGCCAAGCACTAGTAACATTGTGCTGAATGATTCTCGAACAGGATTCAGGTTGTGTTTCTTGGCGGCTAAATACCGAGAAGCAGCGATATTAATTGGCAATAGATGGGCGAATGAGATCGTGGATTGGCGAGGCGAAATATACTACCTACATTAGCCTTGCGGTGGCGGTTAGGGATTGGCAGCCAAATGACAATAACCGTAAAGATTAACTGTCTGGTTATCTGGAGACGGCGAATGACTGTGTGTCAGTCGGTCTGGGGAAGGGAGTACAGTACCACCTTGGCTCACAGTATGCACCGGGCAACCAGGTAGCGAGCCTCGTCATGCGCATGAATGTTGCACGCCAAGTAATCGTACTCCATCCGGAACTTGCTGTCCATGAATAGACACGCAAACATTTTTGGTGCTTTCCTTACAGCGGTAGATGACAGTCGGGTAATAAACCAACCGCCGGTGAAAGAGGGGCTGTGGCGTCCTGGCTCGGGGTTGCAACCAGGGTCCAATGGTGGTTGACTGACTGGAGATGCTTCTGGGCGAGATGAGGGCCTCTTTCTCCTTGCCTTGTTGGGAAACTTGGCAGGAGAGGTGCAAGCCTGATTCGGATAAGGCGAGAGATTAGGAGGTAGTAATGCGACGTTGATTGGTCGCGTCCAGACAAAGGGGTGAAAGGAAACACTAGTGCCAGGTACCCGGGCGCTCATGCACAAGCAATCTAGGGAAATATGAGCTCCGGGTTGGTTGAGACGCAAGCTGCTTGATCGTTGAGTGGTTGCACCCCCTGAGTACTATTGTGCAGGTGCTCCGTACGTCGTATTGTTGGTGTTAAAGGAACAGCTGGGGTGTGTCTCGAATTTCGAGGAGCAAGTCGACTGACCAGATCGTGGTCATGGTCGTTCTTCATCCAGTATTTTGACTCAGTCGCATGAGGCCCGAGGCCTTGTTTCGAATCTCGGTGTGATTTTGTTCTATTTCCTTCGCATTGTGTAGGAGCTGGTTGAAGGTAGATGGGCTCCTGTTACGATGAGGAAGCCCAGTGAGCTGTTTCTCACTACTCCGTACACGGGTCAGTCAGCGGAGGCATTCTCACAGACATCGGCTTGCTAGAAACCCATCAGGCAAGAAATCAACGACTGGCGGCTACTGCGCTGCTAAAGACATGAAACGCCACGCCGTAGCAACGCCTCCCGCTGGTGCAGCTAGGCGATTGACGGTATAGACGCACGACTGCAAACTGTTTGCGGTGCGGCTTACAACGGGCACAGCACTGGCTGGGTTGCCAAGCACACAAGGTGCCTAGCATTTCGTACTCTGCGCATGAGCCCCCGCCAAGTCTGCCTCCTGTTGATCGCTGACCCTGGCATACGAAGTACCAAGTGCAGTGTCATGGAGAAACAGGGACCCCTCAGTGGTTCGCTTCATTTGATTAATGCCGTGATGATTGCCAAAGGCGCAGACTTAAAGCGACGAACAGGCGACGCGGGCGACGATACGTACTAGCAAGAGACGAAGGGACGGGGCACGAAACGAAGCGCGTCGATCGCATTTCTTGGGGTCCCGCTGAGGTCTTGGCCACCCCCTTCAGATGCGTCGTTCCGCCCTTGTGTTGTGCAATCTTGTGCGAGGTCATCCCGCATGCCATACAGATACTGCGTTTCCGACGTCGTTCGCGCTCCGCGTGACGGTAATGCATGCATGCTGTATCTGGCATAAGCACCAAATGCACATCATCCTCATTGACCATTACCGTAATGAGAAACCAGAGTGCCCTTTAAGCCGTGTTGAATACATGCCATTAGTATCTTGCGACCGTGTGTCTCTGACAAGGGGACGCATTGAGTCCATGGCGTGTTATTTTAGCAAGCCGACAGCGATCCGTCGAAGCACCGCCCCCCGACCAAAGGTGCAGGCTTGGCTGCGGAGGACATGCTCAGAGAAGAGCTGAAGAACAGCGACAACTGGGCGATGGTCGCAAGCATGGGCGGTGAAAAAAGGTGGGTGGTGGGTGATCCCAAGGGCGACCAAGAGGGCAAAAATGGGCTCGCCCGCCTGGTGACGACAAGGTAATTTCCCAGTTGAGGGTCATCTTGTGCTTTTAACTGGGGACAAGAGCGAGAGAGGTTGAGAGGGAAGGACGGAAGCTGTGACTGTGATAACCTAATAAAACGGGAAGGTAGGAACTCGTACGCACCTACGAATCGCATGCATAACAGCTTGCCGCTCGCAATGTAGGAAGGCATCACCCACATATTTTGTACATAGTACTTTGTCCGTCGTGTGCGAAGGAGCAAAACAGGCAAAGCAGGGCATGATGCTGCCGGGAACGACTGCCTGGACATCCTCTTCGGTTCGGCGGTCGAAAGCAGAAGAAACCCCCTGAGCGATCCCCTGAGATGCTACACCGTTCTCTTAACTTTGGTCCGTAAAATGGCGTCTCCGGCGTGCCAAGATGCTGTCCTTGGTTGTCTTCTTGGCTGCTGGGAGGCCACCGCGAGGTATTCGTACTTTGCATCCGTTCCGCGCAGATTGTCCCCAAGAACCGTCCATTTTCGGGTTGACTCGCAACCCTCGCTGACCCTGGACGTCACCCTGGCTCCCCTTTTACTCTGTACACCGTACTGTACCGTACGCCCCAAACGCCCCCCCTTCCAACGGGCCAGTTGTGGGACGCCCCTCCCCAGTGGACGGATATCTCGACCAATTCAGGTACGCATGGATACGTACTCCGTACTACGGGACCTCTTGTTCTCCAACCCTTGTCTGCCCCTGGCCCCGGCTCTCGGCCTGTCCTGAGTCCTCACCACTGTCTACATAGAACTAGTTCAAGTCAAGACCATGGCCTGCCTCCCCTTCGTCTCCGCTCCAGCTCCTCGCCTGGGTTCATTTACTCTTCATTTATTCCTTGCAAACTGAGAGTCTTCTTCTTCTCTCTACCACGCTCCTTTCAATTTTCGGTCTTTTGCACCACCACGTTCGTTTCATCGTTGTCGCTCGCTACACCCGGGGACGGGACTTGCATTCCAACACCTCCCTCACAACAGGTCAGTCTCGCGCGTGAATGAGAAACAGGAAACTTTGAGCCCCCGAGCCAGTCACGAGAGACAGAGAGAGACATCCGCCGAGTGGGAAAGGAATTGGACGTGCTTAAGGAGAGGCTGGGAGGATATCTGTTCGCCGACACATGGTCGCCATATACTTCAACTCGAGAACTCGCCAACATCAAGCTACCAACCATTGCGACGACTCTCACGACGTTCCTTTTTCGTTTCTTTTGTCTCTTTACTTCGGTTCCCTCGTTTTTGGTCTGACCCTTTTACGCTCCTTCAAACCGCTTCTCTCTCTCTCGCCCCTCCACCGTCCTGGAACACAGGACGGGAATGACTGGCTGGCCTCAGGGGCAACAACAACTACTACAACTTGCACATCGAGATTAACGACTCGACAAGAACTCGGAAGCGCAACTACTAACAGGAGCCTTTAGACCTAGTAGCTTCATTGCCAATACCATCGTCTAATCATTAATCACCACGATGAAGAACTTCATTACTTACACGCTCGCCGCGACTATGGTCGCTGGCGCTGCTGCTGACCACCAGCACCGACACCACCACGCCCGCCGAGGTGCTTCCAAGGTCGTCAAGCGTGATCCCGCCGTTGTCACCGAGTACGTCGTCGCCGCTACTGAGACTGTCTACGAGGTGAATGGCGAGACCATTTCCAACGAGGAGGCTGAGGAGGGTATCAAGGAGGGCAACTACGTCGTTGTTGGCGAGACCGACCCTACCTACAGCTCAGTTGCCGCCGCCGCCACCACTTCGTCAGTCGCCGAATCGGCCACCTTCAAGGCTCAGTTCTACGAGTCGGAGGCTGAGACCTCTACTTCCACCACCGCCGTCGCTACCACCTCTTCGGCCACCACCTCCTCCGCTGCCGCCGCAACAACCAGCGCCAGCTCCGACTCGGATGACTCCAGCTCCGATGACTCTTCCAGTTCCAGCGGAACAGGCCTCACCAAGAAGTTCCCCAGCGGTACCATCAAGTGCAGCGTGTTCCCTTCGGCATACGGTGCCGTCGCCCTCAGCTGGCTCGACTTTGACGGCTGGTCAGGCATCCAGTACACTCCCGATTACACCCCTGGTGACAGCTCCATCACCACCATCAACACCGGTGTTGCTGGCGATACTTGCACCGAGAACGCTTTCTGCTCCTATGCTTGCCCCGCTGGTTACCAAAAGACTCAGTGGCCCGAGGCCCAGGGTTCTACTTTGGAGTCCATCGGAGGTCTCTACTGCAACAGCGACGGTTACCTCGAGCTGACCCGTGACGGTTACAGCTATCTTTGCGAGGAAGGTGTCGGTGGTGTCACCATCCAGAACGATCTCGATGAGGGTGTCGCTACCTGCCGAACTGACTACCCCGGTACTGAGAACATGGTCATCCCCGCCTGGGCTGCCGCTGGAAGCACTGTCAACGTCTGCAACCCTAACCAGAGCACCTACTACCAGTGGGATGGTTCTGGCACTTCTGCCCAGTACTACGTCAACAAGGCTGGTTACACCAACAGCGAAGCCTGTGTCTGGACCTCTTCCATTGACAGCACAGGTGCTGGAAACTGGGCCCCTATTGTCCTCGGTGTTGGTTACTCTGATGGTAACACCTACGTCTCCATCTTCCCCAACACGCCCACGAGCGATGCCACGATCGACTTCAACATTGAGATCACGGGTGGTAACACCAAGTGCTACTACAAGAACGGCAAGTGGAGTAGTGGCAGCACTGACGGTTGCACGGTAAGTGATATCAAGGACTATATGTAGATTCAGGACTAACAAGTTTTTCCAGACAACCATTACTTCTGGCACGGCTGTTGTCCGATACTTCTAAGCCGAAGGCGTGGAACGTGATATAGGATGTGGCGATTTTGGATCTTGTGGATATTCTGGTCGGCAAAGCTAGAGACCCCCCCGGGATACAGGTTACGGACATTACGAGACAAGCAACGCACCGGGCGATAGAGTGACGACGACAACATGGACATCGCTCGGGACCTCGCGGACCAGAAACGAAGGAGGCGGATTCTTTTTCTTTGTCGATGCTGGGGAGGTTAGACCTTTTTTGTTGAATATGGGATGAAGCATTCAGGGGAAGAAAGAAGTTTGGGGAGCTTCCCTGTGTGCCCTTTGTTTTGTTCTATTTTGTGAGCAATCTCGTTTTCTGCTTCTCATGGATTTGCCCGCCGTGTGCGTCGCATTTGGCATTTTATCTTTTTCTTACATTCTGCCGGCCATATCATGATGCCAAACACCACTACCAACCAAACCAACCAGCAACGGCAACGACCAGTCCCCCATCTTATATCATATCACGGCGACGGACGATGATGATGTCATTCCAGCATTGGGGGAGGATGAAAAAGGGATTTACGATTGGGTAACCCGGGCGGCGTTTTCGTTTCCAAGGAAGAGGCGGTAGAAGATCTCTGTGTCGGTGTACATGGGGGAGTCGTCGACCTGTCCGCGCCCGGTTTTTGTAAAAGGGCTTTGCAAGCCATGTAATGTTTGTGAACCTAGTACTGTAGTTTTTTATGCTTTGTCTGCTACTGAATCCCGTCTCTTATGTGTGCGTGTGATGTGCGTGCATATATGTTTGTATAATTATGTAGGTAGAGAAAACGTTGATGGAGGTTGGGCATGTCTGGTTTCGTAGTAAATAAAACCTTGTAAGACGATTGGCCCAGATTGAGCTGGAGGATTACCTTGTCTGTGTGGAGTTGGGAGGCGTTCATGCGGAATTGAGGCCCAGACCCTAGAGCCATGGGTAGGTACTTGTACAAGTAGATGCCAGTAGCTGAAAGTACTTGGTGAAGGTCCGAGTACAATTAATATACTACGATAGATGGGTGAGCGAGAGAGGGGGGATGTGACACCTAAGCACCCTACTGGATCTGTGACACTTGGAATTGATGATTTATTTTTGGTGACAGCCGACGACGGCACCGGACGGATGCTGTGAGACGTCTCACCGTCGAATGGAAAAAAGAAGTCGAGGTGTCAACATGATGGAATCTTGTGACAGGAAAGAAAACAAGGATGGAAAAAAAGGGACAGTGGTAACATAGAGGTGAAGGAGAGGGGTAACATGGTTGCCCCGGCGGTCAATGGCAGCGATCAATTTCTCTTTCTCCTTGTCTCCCCTCTCTACTGTACAGAGTATTCCTCTCTCGGGATATCCTGGTACGATGCGCAATGTCAAGTGATGGTGACCGGGTGCATCATGCAGAAGCGGATTGGCTGGGAAGGAGGAAGTGAGGGGTAACTGTAAGCGAGGCGGAAGCTATAAATTTAAGCTGGGGAAGGTGAGCCGTCGGTATATTTTCTACGGGGTTATCTACGGCGTATGGATGCTTGACCTCGTTATCTCTTCGTGATGATCTTGCAGTATCTTGCTTCGTCACTTCTTATCACAATGTCTATCTTGAAGTATTTGATAGAGACTGGCTGAGTCTCCAGCATCGATAGGCGCCCGTGAACCTGGTTCTTCTCCCCGTTACAGCAGCCAATGCGCATGTGGTGCCGCCCTCCATCTCTCATGCATGGGCAGAGTATCTTCTTCGCAGGGTCACATTGCTGCCGCCATCTGGATCGTCTGATAAGAGGGGTTCAAGATCAGTCTGCGGCAGCGGTTGCATCATTTATTTCTACGGTAATACGCCATATCTGCGTTTTATTTGTTTCCTTTTGTTCGGACTCAATTTTTTCTCCCAATTGAAAAGTTTTTCAACTCTCAGATCTACTTGAGTGAGCCTCTCTAGTCTTTCCCCATCTGTCGTCCATCGCCGGCCGGCGACAACCGCAAAATTCTCTTCGTCATCCATCCCCTTTGGACCAAGTCCTCTTTTTTTGCAGGTCACACGTTCGACTTCGGCCAAACGGGCAAATGCCCTGGCATTGAACAAGTAACCTCCAAGGCAGGAACAAGAAAATTTTCGTCTTATTTTTGCCTCCCTCCCTTCCATCTGTCTCATCTCTCCATCTCATAAGTTTCCGTCTCATACCTTTCTTGATCCAAATTCCATCGGCCGCTTTCCTCCTTTTGCTGTAACAATGTCGCTGAACCGCGTCGCAAGCATTGAAACTCTCGCCGCCGTCCCGCACCATGTCAGCGACAGACGCTCCAGCGATGCGAGCCTGCGGGTGAGGCGCCTGAGCTTCAATCCCGTCCCGCAGGACATGGACACTGCCATCCTGAAGCAGGACGAACCTCGTTTTGAGACAGTTGGTGCTTTCGAGGTACCGCAGTGGAAGAGGCTGCGTAAGTTTTCTCTTCCCTTTCTTCCATCTGTTCTCTTTTTCCTGTGGTCGTGGCACCTGCTCGTCATGACGTCTGAGAGGTCATCATGACAACTTCCCACAAACACCCAATGCAAATAACGACCATGCATGCTCTCTTTGTGCTGACATATTCGACTTCTCGTGTTGCCTAAAAACAGTCCAGATTGTTGCCGCAGTCATTCACTGCCTCTTCGCCGCCGGAATCGTCTTTGGTTACGCTGCCCTCAAGCCCGTCCTGAAAGAGCAGGGCGCATACTCGGGTTTCTGCCCAGACTCTGACCACGATGGCGACGGCTTCGCCTCAATGCCACGAGACACGTGCGTCGAGATCCGGCTGAACTTGATGTTCACCGTCGCGGCCGTGGGGACAAATGTTGCTGCGCTTCCCGTAGGCGCTATATTGGATCACTTCGGCCCCAGGGCGTGCGGTGTCATCGGGAGTATTTTCCTGACACTGGGAGCTCTCCTCATGGCGTACGAGGCCAGTTTACCCTTTGATGGGCTGCTCCCAGGATATCTTTTCTTGGCTCTTGGCGGCCCTTTTACGTACATTTCCTCCTTCCAGTTGTCCAATGCCTTTCCCCGCCATTCGGGCTTCATCCTGGCCCTGTTGACGGGAGCGTTTGACGCCTCTAGTGCTCTATTCCTGGTGTACCGTCTCATCTTTAACGCTACCGATGGTGCTTTTAGTCTCAGGCGCTTCTTCCTCACATACCTTGCCGTCCCCGCCGTCATTCTCATAGTCCAATTGACTCTCATGCCGTCACAGTCGTACAAGACCGTGGGCGAACTGGTCGACCAGGCTGAAGAAGCCTACGAGGCATTGGCTGATGACCCAGCCGAGGACCAGATTGACGAGCACACTGCTCTGCTGCAGGAGGAGCGCCGAGAAACCCGCGAGCATCGGCAGGCCGTCATGAACGACATTGAGACGCTGTTGGGTTCGGCAAAGGGCGACGAGCAAGTCGAGGCCAAGGAGCGCAGGAATGTGGCTTCTGGTGTCTGGGGTGTCATGCACGATTGTACTGTTCTGCAGCAGATCACATCTCCGTGGTTCATCCTCGTGTGCCTGTTTACCATTGTGCAGATGACGAGGATCAACTTCTTTGTTGCCACCATCCGTCCGCAGTACGAAGCCATCTTCGGGGATCACGATAAGGCGGTGCGTATCAACACCTTCTTCGATGTCGCGCTGCCCGTGGGTGGGCTTGTCTCCATCCCCTTCATCGGCACTGCACTGGATCGCTTCAGCACCGTGGTCGTGCTGTCTGCCCTGGTGACTATTGGCACGCTCATCGGCGTGCTGGGCGTGCTACCGTATACATGGGCTGCCTACGCCAACATCATATTGTTTGTGCTGTACCGTCCCTTTTACTACACGGCCGTGTCCGACTACAGTGCCAAGGTGTTTGGCTTCCGCACCTTTGGAACCGTCTACGGGCTCATCATCTGTCTGTCTGGGCTGTTCAACTTTTCCCAGTCTGGGCTTGATGTGCTCTTCCATGAGACCTTTAACGGGAACCCGGTGCCTGTAGATATCATGCTGTTGTTGTTGGGATTGGGTATTGGTGTTTCGCTTGTTTCGTTTGTTGCTGTGAAACTGCGCAGGATGCATTTGAAGAGCCAGGCCGGCGCTTCTTATAACTGAAAAGGGGATCGAGGTTGGATTTGTGTAATGTGCATGCATGTATTGCGTTGATGTCCATTGATTTACGCATGTAGTTTCGAGCTACGTACGAAACGACAACATTGTCCAGAAAAGCTTCTATAAAAATACAAGAAAAGATACTCTAAGCCCAAGCCAGCATATGTATGTACACGATCCACTGCGTATCTAGTGTAGCCTCGCTTTTACTCGTCCTCAGCCTCAGGAGTCTTGAACGACTCGCCACCGCAGTACTGGCCCCAACCATCAAGCTGGGCAGAAGCCCACTTGAGAATCTTACTGAAGCCCTGGTCGTCATCCTCGGCGTTGCAGTAGTATGCTTTGTCCGTCGAGCTCAGCGTGCCGCCAGACTCCTCCACAGAGGGGGGATACTCGATCTGCAGGACGGGTTTGCCCCTGGAGACGTACGTCTGGAAGTCGGAGCAAAACGGCTCCGAGCCGCCGTCGCTTGCGCCGCGGCACTCCTCCAGCACGGCAAAGTCGAGCGTCGACGACAGCTGGGAGGCAATCTCGGGGGCGTTCTTTTGTCCGACGAGCAGGGCGCCTCCCCGCTCGGTCTCGAGGGCGTGCGCGTGGGCGGCGAGCTCCTCCAGGTAGGCGACGTAGTCGGAAGACTTTAGGCCGAAGCCCGTCGGGTCGTCTTCGCCGTCCTGCGCCCACGCGTCGACGTTGTCCGGGTCCACGGCGTCGCAGCCGACGGCGACGGCGGAGTCGAGGCGGGCCTTCATGATGGCGAGGACGCGGGCGTCGCGGACGTCGAGGTACGACTCCTCGTCGTCGTAGGGGTAGGAGAGGGACTTGCCGACGACCTCGTCGGGGAACAGGTCCCTGTCCGAGTCCCAGGTTTGCACGGCGCCGGCGTTGAAGTAGCAGATGACAAACTTGCCGGCTTTCTGCATTACAGTTAGCCATTTAGACGAATGTGCGTTGGAAGTTGTAGCCGGTACCCTGAGAGTAGGAATCAACGTGGGGTAGTCGTGGGCGTGCCCCAGGTCAATATCCCAGACTTGGGCTTCCTGGGGAACAATGTCATCCACGCTGTCGTGCTTGATGGGGTAGTGAATACAGATATCCCAGACGACACCGGGCTTGAAGACGTCCGAGCCACCGGAAGCGTCAGACGCAGCCGCTCGAGCAACCGGAGCCGTCGCCGTGGCGTTGGACGCGGCTGCGGTAGACAGGCGAGATGTTGAGAGGAAGGTTGCAGACGTGGGCGTGACGTAGGGTGCTGATGACGGCGTGCAAGGGCGATGAGCGCTGATGGGGATGGTGAGGGAGAGAGCTCCCAGGGCAAGCTGAGATGTTCCAACCATGGTGTGGAAATACGTCAAAGTATCAAAATGAAAGGATGGATCAACGGATACTCTGTGTATAAGTGAATGCTGCTAATTTGCCGAGTCTTGAACTTGTGAACAAATCTAAAGGAGAGCAGGTCAAGAATGATTTCTTCCAAGACACAGGTTTGAAGCTGGAGGAACAAGAGAAAGATGGGAATTCCATTTGCGCATCTTTGTAGTATATACACGATAGTATTGGGAATACGGACTGCCTTAATCTGAGATTACACGGATCCTCCAAACCCCTGGCTTCACGACCTGAAGTGAGGATTATTCCTTTCAGTGGATTTCGAGACGTCTTGAACGTACCGGACCCAATGGAGGCGCTGTAAGCTTGAAAAAGAAGCATAATCTGAATGGGTCCAGAGCGAGCAGGGATCAAATCCTCCTCGGTCCCGGAGCCGTCTTCATTCGATACATGGAGTCGAGATTGCAAGAACAAGTGAGGATTGGCCGTCGACAAAGACAGACTATGCTCTCGTCGCTCAGGTCATGCATATTGAGAAACTTAGTGGGAGCAACAAATCTGTACAAAATGCGAGCTTCGTCTAGAGCTGGAGACTTGTTCGTGTGTAAACAGAGAATCCTTCGGAACACTGTTGCGAAGGATCACCCGGAAACTTCGGCGAGGCGGGGAATGGACTCCTTGAACCCTGCAATGGGCTTAGTTGGATGATCATGGGCTGAGGGAAGATGAACGCCAGGCAGATTCGAAACATGATGGGTAGGTGATAAGTCATGCTCTATTCTATTTGATGTGCGCTCTGGACGATCCATGGCTTCTCGGCCCTATGTTGATTCGTAAGTTGACCGGTTGGGATCCTGTTGGACTCGTTTTGTTTCACACTAACCTCGACTTGCCATGCTTCATCGCCTCTCTCCGTCATTGTGTCGTGTTTCGACCAACCGCTATTGGACTCAGAGTTCCATGGCCGTGCCAACTGCTGCTTCTCGTGCCTTTCGTAACTCATCTCGTTTCTCATCGTTCTCTTCCTTTAAACGAGCCTCCACCTCGTCACGGATTCCCCCGAGATCTGGTGGAATAGTTTGGAACTGGACACTGGGCGCTGCTGCCACAAAGCGCAGCTGTTCCGTTATATGTTGTACAACATCTTGCAAGCGCTTTGCGGGGTTGCGATTCTGTCGCGGCTCGCCCAGGATTTGCTCAAGCGTCGGGAACAGTGTCTCTTGCCTAAATCGCTCACGCCACGGCGCATGTTGAGGCAGAATCGGGTCAATTTTGTCCTGGCAGTTGATTGCTATGCTCGTCTCGTAGGTCCAGGCCCGAGCTACGTTCCTGGGTGTGTAGCCTCCGCCCCCAAACAGAATCATGGGTATGCCGAGTTTCTTGCAAAACTCGACGCAGTGTCCGTGTCCCTGGACTTGAAGGTTGAAGCGACCGAGGCGGTCGCCAGCAAGCGAGTCGGCACCACACTGCAGGGCAATAGCGCTGGGACGAAATTTCTCGACAATCTTTCCAATGACTGTGTCGAAAAGATTGCCGTACTGTTCGTCGGTGATGCCGTCATTCAGAGGAACGTTGAAAGCATGATGCGCACCGGGATTGTGCTCGCTCTTCGGGCCATTGTCGTCCAAGGCACCCGTGCCAGGGAAGAAGGTGTTGGGGTCGTATTTGTGAAATGAGACAGTCATGACCCTGTCAGTGGAGAAGAAGGCCTCTTCGACACCGTCCCCATGATGTACATCAATATCGATATACAAGACGCGTGGATAGTAACGTAATAGCTGCAAGATGGCGAGGACAATGTCGTTGATATAGCAGAAGCCGGATGCCTCAGCCCGCTTGGCATGATGCAAACCTCCACCCCAGGAGATGGCTATATCGGACTGCTTGTTGCAGATTTTCCTTGCAGCATCGAGAGAGCCTCCCGCTGATAGCGAGCAGTAATCATAAAGACCATCAAACAGCGGGCAGTCGGAACCGCCGAGGTTGAATTTGAGGTCAGGATTCTGATTTTCGAGATCTCTAGGCACGGGCTCTGGGAGTACTGTTCCGAGAAAATCGAGATAGTCTGTGGTGTGGTAATCGGCGAGCTCCTCGTATGTGGCAGCTCTTGCAATATAATTGTCCATTGCAAAAGACATACCGTACGAGTAGATGAGACTCTTGGACAGGGTAAGGCGCCACGGTTTCATGGGATGAGTGATGCCAAAGTGATGCTTCTCAATATCTGGGTTGCAGTGGAAAGATACATTGTAGCCCTTGGGACGTGTTATGCCCGAATCTTCGGCGAGACGCTTGCACTTGTTGTAGAACTTGGCGTTGTCCAGTTCGCTGGCTGAGCCCAGGGAAGTATTGTAGTCTTCCACAATGGAGTCATCCGGGTCCATCTCAACATTGTGCGGTAGATAGTTGGGCTTGGGAACCCGGTATCTGTATGAGTCTATGTTCATCTTGGTCTGTCAAGGGAAAGTTTTACAGAGATGAGTTTCGTAATGCTGAGTCAGGTAAATCGTCTATCCAAGTGGGTGGCGTACTCGGCCGATGGAATGGCAATGGCAAGGGAGGGTATGTGTTCAGTGTAGTGATAAAGGGGGAAGATTTGTTTTGGTAAGAGTGTCGTTTAGCTGAAAGTGTTTGTTTTGGTTATGAATGTCAGGTCAGTTGTGTATCCGTACGTAGTAGTTATGTTGGTTGAAGGTGTAAAGTGGATGGAGCATGGGATGTCTCTGTTGAGTTCAGGAAATGGCCGGTAGTCGAAAATCCGCAAGTTGCAAAGACGCCGGCTATTGGTTGATCTGTGAGGTGGCTGGAGAAGTGGCGTGGGGAAAGGTGAACCAGCTGCCAAACCAGTCTTTTCCATATCGGGATTAGCCTCGTAATGACTCGAGGCTAACGGTATGCCAAAGTGTGGCTTTGAAATCAACTGCCTGCCACAGTACTCCGTAAAACCACTCCGTACCTTTCAACCCCAAGCTGGTCCAAGTTCGGCTCGACTTTGATCCTGGCTTGCTCCTCACTAACGTTAAGCGTTAAACCTTGGCTCGACATTCTTCCACGTCAATCTACATTGATAACTGCTTCCTCCATCCCACTTTGCTGTCTGTTGCAGTTCCTAGACGCCAACGCCACTCCTCCAGATCGCCCATCCATCTGGAACCCATCGGCTTTCTCTTTGCTGCAGACTGAGGTGAGCAAAGTCATTCATTTCGAGTTGCTTGCTCTCTGCGCCGTCTCTCAAACGAGCCTATCACTGCGCTGCACCTTGGTCGTTGCTCGTGACAACCACTCCTCCCCCTGCTTCATTGTCCGGACCCTTCTGGGACCACTTCTTTCCCTTCTCCCCGCCCCAGCCTTGCTTGACCAACCACTGGACGCGTTGATGACCGTCTGATTTGTCTCCTGTCTTATTTCTATCCCGTTTCATCATCTGCGGTGGCGTTCACGTGCCGCGTTCGTTCCCTTTGTCCGCTTCATGGGCGCCTGAGAATTGCGACTTGAGCGCCACAAGGCCGCGGCCGTCCCGAAGTTAACAGTCATGCCTAGAGACGACCTGTCCATCGACTTCGTCAAGAGGATGCCTCAAGCCGAGCCCCTTGACCCCGGCTTGATCCTCGACGACTGGATCAATCGTGTCCAGAACCTCCCCGAAGAGATTCGTTTCATGCAGGAGGAGATTGCCGACAAGGACCGTCAGTACGCCGAGTGCATCCGTACCATCGAAGACCGTGACGGCAAGATACAGAAATGGATCAAGACGAACGGCAGTCATCAGCCGAATCCCAAGGAGGAACTCCTCCGGTCGCAGGTTCGCGAAAACTTTGCCAAGGCTGATCACTTATCACAAGAAAAGATATCTTTGATGTCGAAGCTGCAAGTTATAATGGATAAGCACCTTCGTAGCCTAGATATTCAGATCAAGCTCCTCTACGACAGAGCCGAACCTGGGTTTACCGATCCCGACGAAGTCCCTTCACTGCTCCGATCTAGCGCCGCAAACCAGTCTGTCCCTAATATTCGCACAATGACACCGACCGCTGGCATTTCTGCGTCCGGCCCGACTGCTGCGCCTGTCACCGCAGTTCCGACCTCGTCGAACCCTGCTCTTGCTCGACTTCCGAGTCACCCGAATGTTCGACACGCGCAAAACCAACCGCATCCTTCGTCCGCCCCGACTACTCCTGCTGCAAGCATGATTCTTAGCAGGCAACGTGAAAGCTCAGCTGGCCCTGCTACTAAGCGTGGGCCGCGCATCAATCCATCCCTGGGGAATGCTCCTGTAATGTCGAGCGGTCTGGCTAGACACTCATCGTTGGGGCCGGGGCCTCCCAAAGGAAATGCTCCTCATGGACCAGCTGGCCTTACCAGAGCTGGGAGCGCTGGTCCGCGATCAACTTCTATAAAAACAACAGGGGTCCAGAGTGCTCGACGGGGCACACCTACCGCAAGTGCGCGAAAGAAGCCCATCAACAAGTCGAATCTCTCCCGAGTCAAGAAAGCTTCCAACAGAAACTCACCAGCGCCAACGATCGACAGTGAGCTGTCCGACCCCGACAGTGGGAGCGGAGATGACGATGACGGTATTGATGGGCGCTCCAGAGGAACACCAGCTGCTGATGGCAAGGATGCAGACGGTGATGATGTCCTGGGTGATGCCGACGACGATGAAGAAGAGGGAGGTGATGACAAAAAGTATTGCCTTTGTCATAACGTGAGCTATGGCGATATGGTTGCTTGCGACAATGACAACTGCCCGTACGAGTGGTTTCACTGGTCGTGTGTTGGGTTGAAGAGTGAACCAAATGGCACTTGGTACTGCCCAGTTTGCACTGAAAAGCTTCAGAAGAAAGCGCTCAAGTAGTCTTCATAAAGATGAGACCTTGTTACATTGTACCGGGATGCGCAATGTAACTGGCTGTATCGTGTGAAGCACCTCTCGATGTAGAAGTCACAAATGGGTGGAATTGGCGTTAGGAAGGAAAAAATATACCCAGCTTTGCTTTTTGGAAACTTCATGTGATGAGCGACTTGATATTGAGCGAGAAGTGATTTCACGGAGTTTGATTCATCAGGTATTCTATCTATTTAGGCCCAAGGATGCACTGAACTACGCCTCTGGTCACCCCTTCAGTTTCCTCTGCGACTTGTTCAACGACTGCGCCCTTAGCACGAGCCTTGTTGATGAAGTCATCCAGCGATCCTCCGACACCAAAGTACAGCCGCTTGGCAGCAACAAAGGCCCCGGCGTCTTGGCCCCGTTCGCGTTCGAGAATCGCAAAGACTGTCTCGGTAAAAGCCTGCAAGGCAAAAGGCGAATAGATGGTCTCGGCACCCAACAGAAGAGTGCTGGTAGGGTTGCTGGCCGGTAGGGTGTAGAGCAGGTCGACAAACTCTTGCGACCAGCCTCCTGACAGAAAGGACAGGCTGATGTTGGAGGTCTGGAGGAACTGCTTGAAAGCGGCGATGACGTCCGGGCCGAGCTCGACCTCGCCTTCGATGGAGAAGGAGTCCTTGAGGGCTGGGTCCTGGGGGTTGGCGAGGGCCCAGGAGAGGAGGAAGTTGGGCAGGGTGACGAGTTGGAGGACGGTTGGGTTGTAGTCTGCTAATACGAGGGAGAGGGGACGTCTCTCCGGGAGGGAACACGCCCACTGGAAAAAGGCCACAGAGGGCAAAGCAGTACCGCAACCAAGCTATTCTGAGTGTAAGCCTATGTGGTTCTTCCGAATAGTCTTTCGACTCTGGCCAAGCGACCTCTCACATACCTCGACAACCCTCACCGGCGCCCGCAGCAGAGCCGAAACAGACTCCTTGGCCGCCAGCACCTTGACCAGGTCGACGCTGCTCTCCCAGCTCTTGAAGCCGCCCTCGTACACGCCCGTCTTGACGTCGTGCCTGCCCAGCCCCTCGGCCGCCTGCCCCTCGCCGACGACGTCCTCGTCCTCGGCCATGAGCTGCACACGCACGTCCCAGAGCTCGCGCCGCGGCAGCTGCACGGCAGACCCGTTGGCGAGCGCCACGTCCAGCAGGCCGTAGGCGATCTTGGAGGGCAGGCGGGCGAGCAGGGCGTCGAGGTCGTGGCGCGTGGGCGGGAGCTGGGGTTTGCCGGGGACGGGGAACGCGCTGGCTGTGGGAGCGGCAGTAGTAGCTGGCGTGGTGGTAGTAGTAGTAGTAGTAGAGGCAGCTGGTTTGGGAGCGTTTTGCTCGTCGTCGGAAATGTCGTCGCCGGCGAAGCCAAACGAGAACGACATGGCTGCGACTTTTTCTTGAGTTGACTTGAATTGCGATGATGCGAAATGGTCTTGATCACGTCTTGTTTTGTTTACTTTAACTGTGGTTCTCTCTAGTTATCTTATACGCTCAATCTATCGTTCAAGCCTGTGTTTGAGGCTGTGGGCAACACGAAGAGGGAAAAAAAAAATTGTTGTTAGAATGTTTGCGCACTGTGCTGCAGGGCAAACCTGTGTGGAGGCTTGAACGATTTCCCTCTTTCGGACACTGTGCTTGCCCAGAGTTGAGAGGCGGCCATCCATTCGAATCCTCTCTATTCGTCATCAAGAAAACCGAGACGGCTTCTACGAGGCAAACTGACGCCAAAACAAACACTCCAAACCGCGATCTTTGAGCTTGTTTTTATTTTGTATTGAATTCCATTCAATTAATTCTTCATACTCTTTTGGCCGTAGCAAAAAAGAGGGGTTTCCATACAATGCAGCCCTCAGCCCTGAGACTCGCCGTGGCAGCCTCGCAGCGCGGCGGCGGTCTCAGGCCAAACTCGGTCGCCCTCCTGCCGCCGCTGCACCTGTACCGCCGGCTCCTCCGCGCGCACCGCAAGCACCTCCCGGCCGAGATGAGGCTCCTGGGCGACGAGTACATCAAGGCCGAGTTCCGGGCGCACAGGAACGTTGACAACCCCGCTCACATGGTAAATCAGTCTTTCATCCTTTTGTTTTGTCGAAGGGGGACGCTTGTGAATGTGTGTGGCTGATGTGTAACCTGTGTAGATTGGCTTCCTGACGGAGTGGCAATTGTATGCTCAAAAGATTGAGGGGGATGGGTGGGTGGGCGACAAGCTTGATCAAGGGAAACTGTCAAAGATGAGCGGTGAGTCAAGAGTCGCGAGAGAAACTTCCCTGATGTGATGCTGATTGGAAGGGCAGACGAGCAAATAGCACAGCTGTACGAGCTGATGCAGGCGATTCAAAAGAGAAGCCAGGGCGACGAGTCGCAATGACAAAAGATGGGAATGGTATCAAAAAAGCTTGTAGAATATAGATCCAATGTACATATAAATCTAACCGAACCCTTCTACCTTTTTCAGCAACTACCTACCCTCCAACGCCTCTGCAATCCACGTTGCCTGAATCGAGCTGACCTTTTTCGCGTAGTTCTTGTTTGTGTAAACATGCTCCAGAAACATGATGGCTTCCTTCTTCTGCCCGTGTAGCACGCTCGCCGGGTGGATGGCAACGACGTGCTTGCCCTGGACCGTGACGTAGCTCGCGTCGGGCGCCAGCATGGCCGTCTTCAGGGCGAAGCCGCGGAGAAAACACTTGAGAACCTGCTCGGCCCTCTCTGGCGAGATGGGCACAAACGGCTGCGGATCGGGAGGGGGCGCCTCCGACAGCAAACCCTCCTTGAGACACATGCCCCGGAGCTGCCTGCGGATGTTCAAGGCCTGCCTCATGTTGCGCATGTTGATTTTGCGCTGCTTGCACCAGTTGACTCTGTCTGCGTTCTCGGCAGTGTACTGTTGCATGGTGGTGAGGTATGTAATGATATCCCCCTCGCGTCGTTGAAGTTCCTTTCTGACTGCTTCGACTTCCTCTTGCGCCTCTTCTGACTGCACGGAGAGGAATATGTCGTCTCCAGAGGTGATGCAGGAGATAATGTCGACGGTCTCGGTCACGCAGTCGAATTCAGGCTGAGCAGCCGCCAGAAGAACAGCGCCAAATGGAGCTGGAATGGGAAACCGAGCCATCTTCTCTCCAATTGACGTGATTGATCCGTCATCGTTCAGGGCACCCAGGAAATGCAAATGAACCAAAGCCTTCTCAATCGCTTCAGTCTCAGGGGGATCCATCAAAGGGAACGCAAGGACATCTTGGATCCCTCGAGCCTTCATAGTCAGGACTGCTCCCAGCACGTCGTTTCGCAGGATCTCAGGAAGATCTGCCTCTTGGAGTCCCTTGAACGCCTCTTCCGTGTATAATCGGAAGCACTTGCCTGGCCCTTCACGACCAGCTCGACCTGTCCGCTGTACCGCTGAAGACTTTGAGATGGGTTTGGCAAGGAGCGATTCCATGCCCAGTCTTGCTCGATACTGTTTGACCTTGGCCTTGCCGCAATCTACCACGTACCTGACTCCTGGCACTGTGACGGAGGTTTCGGCAATGTTTGTAGCCAGTACAATCTTGCGTGTAAAGGACGCCTTGACAGGCAGGAAAGCCTCTCGCTGGGCTTCCATTGACAGTTGACCGTAAAGAGGGAATACCTTAATTTTAGGTATATTGGATGCCAGAGTCTCGGCGTACTCTTCAATCAACTTTTGCGCAGACTCAATCTCTTCCTGGCCAGTCAAAAAGGCCAGAATGTCCCCAGGAAGCTGCTCCTGGAGATGAATCTTGAAAACGGTCTTGAGGAGCGCATCCTGGAGATCGGCCACGGGCTTAGGTTCGTGTGCCAGTTCCACGGGGTATTGGCGTCCCTTGATCCGGAGAACTTGTATAGGATAGTCTTCTTTAGACTCTTTTCGAACGTCTTTGAAGAAATCTTGAATCACGTCCACGTCCGCCGTAGCACTCATGATGATCACCTTGAGGGGAATGCCGCCCCGTCCAGCAAGATCCCCAGCAAGGATTTGCTTCAAGAATCCGACAAGCAAGTCCACATCCAAGCTTCGTTCGTGAATCTCGTCGACGACGATCGCACTGTAACTTCGGAGATTGGCATCTCGTAACAACTCCTGCAGCAACATTCCCTCCGTCAAGAACTTGATCTTGGTTCCCTTCGGTACAAGATGATCGAACCGAACCGAGTAACCAACTGCACCCTCCGATCGACCCTTGCCCAGTGGGGTACCAGCTTCCGCAGAGACACGATGCGCCAAAGTTGTGGCAGCGACTCGTCGAGGCTGAGTAATGGCAATCATGCCGCCGACGGAGACCTCATTGTCTGTTCCAGGCACCTTGACCCGTTGCCGTCTGCACCACGGCTCTTGGTAAAGAAACTGGGGCACCTGAGTACTTTTACCGGAACCAGTCTCACCAACCAGAACAAGGACGTCGCTGTCCGACTTGCGCATGGCTTTTTGAATGTCATCGCGATATCGCCAAATGGGAAGCTCCTTGCGCGTCTTGAGAAGTGCCCTGTCCTCCTGATTTCGGTTCTTCTGAAAATCACGGCCTCGAAATGGTCTTTTGGGATCCGAAAATTTCTTTTCCTTCTTTTCGGTGACGTCCTCAGCGGCGTCTTTTGCCACAGTACTTGAAACTGGGGTGGTTGGTTTTGGAGCCTCAGCTTTCTTCTCAGGCTTTGCAGCTGGCGTGAGATACCCTTCAAAGGAGATGGCTTTACCCCCTATTGTCAATGCATTTGGATTTGTCTTGGTTTTCCGTCTCTTGGCGGGATGTGCCGAGTTGTTTTCAGTTGTCATGATGGATGAGGCGTGAAGGTGGTGTGCTGTTGTTCATTTACACTCAGCAGCCTGCCTGGAAAATTTGAGGTACCAGGATACAGTGTATACAGTGTCAAATTGATTAACACTGTGCGACATTCAGTATCCTGCTTTGGGCGAGTTGGACGGGATAAGTTCAAGGACTTCACTCAATGAAATAGAAAGTAAAGGTAGGCAATCATTAAGACTTGTACTTGTAAAAGACAGAAATATCTTCCTCGTGACTATCCAGGTTCTATCCTGCCTTCCCAACCTATTCCCTACATGTTCCTTGAAACCGGAAGAGCGAGAAACCATCCAGACAATAATGAAGTACCGAAAGCCCCAGAAGCATTTGCAACATGACATTCCATCATTATTCTCAAAACACACAGGTCCATTTTCTCGTCCTATAAACGGACGCCTGTGAAGCTCTTATTAGCCTGGCGGCCCAGACCGTGATACCACCCGCTGGTCAGGTTTGAGCCTCTCAATTTCAAGGTCATGCATCCAGCTGTCGACAGCTGTGTTACTTTAAGGGCACCCAATATGAGAATCCTTTCAGTCCTATCATCAATACCGTTATGTGGTGCCTTTCCGAGCCCCTATTCTCACGCTTGCGCTACCGATGAGCTGGATCGATGGTAGGACCATACATCGTCAAGAAAAGTCCTTCAACCAAGCCTTGTACATCGATGAACCTAGGTGATGTCCATGTCGCAGCTCCTTAGTAGCTGAAGAGAGCGGGCTTCTATAGTTCACAATGCATTACTTGATACGAGCTAGGCGCTCCCGGTTCAGCCTGGTCGCATCATCAACAGCATCCGACTACCAAACGTTAGCTCCAGAGCAAAACCATGTGACAAACATTAAACTTGCCTTGTTCATAATCCTGTCGATCTGCTTGTTCTGAGAGTCCACTTCCCGGCCAATGGCACGGCCGACCATGTTCATCATGGAGACTTGGCCTTCAAGCTCGTTGAGGCCATCGTCAATCTGATCCTCGAGCTCGTCGGCACCCTCCTCATCATCCAGGTTGTACTTGCCATAGTCCTTCTTCCGGGCTTGTGGTCTTGACGCACCGCTTCGATCGATATCCTTGAAGGTAGATTCCATGCGCTGGTTGGCAGCGTAGCCATCGCGACGAGTGGACTCTCGCGCCTCTCTCTCCGATCGGTGGCGATTCATGACCTCTTCGTTGGCCTTGAGTTCACGTTGCTTGGCAGTGAATGGGTTGCTGACATGGACAGCAAACATGCTCCTGTTGAGTGTCTTCAACTCGGAAGCTCGGTCCTGAGCAATCTTGTTTTGGTTGGCAGCAACATCGAGATGCTTCTCAGTGTTGTTCAATCGTTCTCCTTGGGCACCCAATCGTGCAAGAGTTGCGCGTCCAACTTCGTTGGCCTGTCTGGCCATCTGGACCGAGCGGGACACAGAGGAGGCACTCTCTTGCTGGAGCTGTCGCTTCTCCGCAAGAATTGCCTGATAATCAGCCTCCTCTTGCTCCTCAGCTGTCAACTGTCGCTGTTCACCGTAGCCACCATATTCTCCTCCACCAGCGCCAGACTGTTGTCCATAAGCACCACTGGCAGGGGCTGACGGCTGTTGTCTCTGGGCCTGTCTCTCTGAAGCGCCAGCGAAGAGCGCATCCCGGTTTTCATCGGGCTGGTCACTGGCAGGGCCGAATCCACCATAACCACCAGGGCCTCTAGACCCAACGGCTGGTTGTCGGTTCTGGCTACCGGCGTTGTCGTATCGGTTCCCGCCGTAACCACCACCAGATCCATATCTATCGGCACCGTATCCGCTAGGAGGCTGAGAATTGTATCCTCCTGCTGGAGGAGGTGCGCCATATGGGCTGCCTTGCTGAGGGCTGGGGCCGCCTGGGCCACCGCGGCCTCCAGCTGGAGCACCCAGACCGGAACGGGCTTGTTGGTAAGGAGTTACGTTGGCATACTTGGCATTGTCGGCGTAGGGATCATTGCCGCCCTGCTGGGCATAGGGGTTCTCAGAAGGGGCCTGCTGGGATTTCTTGCGGCTGCCAAAGAGGGCGTTACGATTGGAGTCGTCTCCATCGTCGTTCTTCTTGCCAAAGCCGAATTTCTTCATGACAGCGAGAGAGGAGGGTATTCGCGACAGTCGGATTGGTCCCAAGTATCGGGTGAGGGAAGGTGTTCGTCAAAGGTGAATGCGTTCGGTTTGGAGGGGAAATAAGGAAACAAAGATTGCGTTGGTGGCAGGTCTGAGGGTCTTATGAGACAGAGGATGTTGGACAGTGGAGGGGGGCAGCAAGGTACTTCAGGTAAGGTGGTGGCAGTAGGGACCTTAGGTAACTTTGGGAGTGGCGGATGGGACCCTTGCGGCGGTGACCACCATGGCCTACTACGCAACTAAGGTACGGAGTATAAGCCTAAGGCTCAAGGTTCCAGTCCACAGCCATGGATGCAGCCCGGGGATGGTTTCGGGAATGGGGGTCCTTGAATCAGGCGTCTGGCATCCAGCCTACCAGCTACATGTTACTGTGTTGTGTGTCAATGTGTCTACAGGCTGTAGGTAGGCTTTACAAGTATAGCGGGCTCTGCACCGAGCCACTGGCTGGGCGGCTGGACGGGCCACAAGCGCCCAATCTGCGCCCAAAGGCCTGGATCATGGATGGATTAGTGAGCTTTTATTAGAATGTCGAATGCAGGTGGGCGGAATGAACATGGACGAATGGACCCCGCAGGCCCCAAGGCCCCTCTACATTCGAACCCCCGCCCTGAAGGCCCCTCCATTCCCGCAGCTGAATGGATGCTGGCTGGGGTGAGCAGGTGAGTCCTCCTCAGACACGGCAGACGGGGCCAACATTGTGACTGAGACAGCTGAAGCGTATTGGCAGTTCATTGATGGTCCATCGATGCCAAAAAGTTCAGGTTGCCCAAAGAGGCTGTGAGAGCTGCTTCAGTAATGTGGCGCTGAGAAGAACCCTTCACGACGAATTTGATCTATCAGTGTGTGGCTTAGCTCGTCGCCTCGTCAGTTGGTGGCGGCGCCCACGCGTTTATCAGTCAGCGCGGGCTAATGAGAGCCAGCTCAGAATGTCAGCTCTGCGTTTTTAACTTTTCCCGAAGGGTCAGAGGACTTTGATTCAGGGCCGTGGATGGATAATGGCCGTCACCGTGAACGGAGGGCCAGGCAGATGAATTTCGCTTCCTCCAGCAGCCGAGAGTAAGGGGTTGGTCGGGATTTTCCCTGAGAAACCACCTTTCGACGATGCAATCAATGCTTTTGGGCGCAAATATGTAACAGCGAGTGGGAGCAAAGGATTTCCTAAGGGAGAATGGATGGCAGGAATCTGTCCATCGCGGTCTCGACCTTGACCCAGGTACGAGATGACAGAGGCCAAGACGTCCTAGTATGCATATCGTCGATAGAGAGCGTCTGTCATTTTCGATTTATGTTCTCGACTGGAGTCAATCTCATCAATGGTTGAATAAGCTCTAATCTTTGAGTCATGAGCCAATGAGTCCGAAAGAAACTATACTGCTCGCATATCCGTCTAGAAGAGGCACGCAGGAATACGACTAGTACCTCGCATCCATTCAGGCGGTACTGCCTTACGACTAAGATCATTTAGGTGGTTGGCGCAAGGTCGCTCAGCCTCATTACATCTTATTAACCCTCTTTCAACATGCCCTCTCGGATGTATTCCAGATCATCACTGAAGCCCCCGTCAATCAGGTTCCAAGTCACCTCAACGGCCGTGATGCTGATTTGGATCTTTGGGCTCAAGGCGACGTGGAGACAGGCCGGATACATGGCCCAGCTCTCCCCGTATCCGCTAGGGATGTAGGTACTCCGTACGTACGGATTATGGACCAACTTACTGCTGTGCTGGCTGTGACATTGGAGCTTCTAGTGCGGATGACCACTAAAGCAGTCCACCAAACCCCACTGAAGAACCTCGAGACCCGCTGATTCATGGCCACTAAGACCGCCACCACTGACCCAGCCTCTCGCGCCTGTCTCATGATTGGCTGCTTGGCCGATGCGTCACTCCTGACTCGTCCTTGCCGTGCTTGCTTCCGACCATTCGGTAGCCCTGCCATCGATGACTGACTTCAACGTGCAATCCATCTCTTTTTCTGTTCTTTAATAACCTCACTTCTTGTCACGCCTCTTTTTGGATCCGCGAGTCAGCCATTGGTATCCTATTCCTTCCTACGCATCCAAACATC
This sequence comes from Rugonectria rugulosa, assembly GCA_023509875.1. Lineage (NCBI taxonomy): Eukaryota > Fungi > Ascomycota > Sordariomycetes > Hypocreales > Nectriaceae > Rugonectria > Rugonectria rugulosa. The sequence continues at coordinate 176,049 of JALNIO010001487.1, forward strand.
GCTTCCATCGTCATGTCTTCGCTCTCCTGAGCTGGCTTCTCGGCTGTGTCTTTCTTTGTGATAACGTCACATCACCGCCATCCCCAATATCTGCAAACGAAACATCAAGATGATATCCTTAACGCATTCCTCCCTTTCCTCACTCCATAGAACAGTTATCGACTCAATATCTTCCTTACCGTGGTCTTTAGTATATCCAATATCCTGAGCTCTTTTCAGTTCAAAGCGAATTGCCGCACGGCACACGGAGAAAGCGCTTCATAATTAAACTACCAGGTACATTTCCTTGGCAGCTGAATCATGGCGTCCGTCTTCACGTATGATCCAGACCCCCCAAGGGTCTCGTCTCCATGGATTCCTCCCCACGATACAGACAATCATCTTCACGAGAATGGTCGCGGCCCTTCAACTCCTGGTGCGACCAATGTTCAAACTGGTCTACTGGCCGAGTATGGTGTTACCAAACTGGAAGCAGAGCCTCAAAACGGGCCAACTGAATACAAACTTCATCTGCTCCTACGACCCAGGAGAGTTTTCAAGAACATGAGCACCATGAAAAAGGGTCAGAAGACACCCAGGTCCCAGGAGCACCGCACGCCAAAACCGCCGGTTCCAAATGCGGCGGTCGCCACGGAACCACGCCAGGAAAGGCTCCAGCATCTGACGACCCAGCTTCTCTGGAGACTTCAACAATCATCCCCGTATCATGCGTCGAGCTCGAAAGAACTAGCTCTCCCAAAACTACCCGATGACCATGTTGACCTTACTGCCCCAGTCAAATTGAGCAAGCTGGTTCCTGGTCTTGAAGAGTCGCGAGGGGCTCTGTACGAAATTGGGGTATCAGACGATGGAGCTCTTATCGGCCTGACTAAAGACGAAATGGACGAGAGTATCGCTACTCTCAGAGTCATGGCCGCGAGTTTGGGCTGCACCGTCGAAGTCTCCCGGATGGTCATTGTCGGGGATTGCGAATGGGTTGAGTCTGCTGAGCTAGTTGACAGCTCCGACACGACACCGGATCAATTCACTCGCACCGACAAGTTATGGGTTGCGGAAGCCTTTGTATCGCCAAACTTTGGCCCCGTAGGAGACGACGAGGAGACGACCTCTTCAGCTATTGGCCATGCATCTAATTCCGCTGAGACCGTCGCAATCCCAAGCCGGGAAGGCTCTACGACACCGCAACTCCGTGTCACTTTCACCGGCCCGACGACATCAGGAAAATCCAGTTTGCTGGGCACATTGTCGACAGGAACCTTGGATAACGGCCGTGGGAAGAGCCGTCTGAGCTTATTGAAGCATCGTCACGAGGTTGTCTCGGGAATCACTAGCTCTGTAGCTCAAGAGCTCATCGGATACAAAGATGGTGCCATCATAAATTATGCCCACGGAAACACAGAGTCATGGGTTGACATCCATAACTACTCCGAGGGCGGTCGTTTAGTCTTTGTCTGCGATTCCGCGGGACACCCTCGGTATCGGCGTACAGTCCTCCGCGGCCTGATGAATTGGGCACCTCATTGGGTTCTTTTGTGTATTGCCGCCGACGATGCAGCCACCACACATACGGGCTTTGGAGCCGCGCACTCGGAACCTGACATCATGGGCATCAGCGGCGCAGGAGTCAATCTCGTCAAAGCACATTTGAACTTGTCTCTTAGGACGTTGACGCCATTGGCTATTGTCATTACCAAGTTCGACCTTGCATTACGACCGGTTCTCAATAAGACAATGAGTGAAATCCTAGATATCGTTAAGGATGCAGGTCGCACTCCTAGGATTATTCAACCCGACTTGGAAAAGCACGAGGAGCTCGAGGAGATACCGGCTGGAGACCGTCAAAAAGTCCAAGACCTGATGAAGGATATTGTTGAGAGCGGATCGATGATCCAACATGTTCCTATTATCCTGACCAGCGCGGTCAACGGTCGTGGCATCGGGCTTGTGCACGCTCTTTTGGAGAGTTTGCCTCTTCCTCCTACTCCCACTGCTCGCGATTTCGTCGGCATGGCGCTAAATCCTGAGCAGCCCAAATGCCTCTTCCATATTGATGATACGTTTAACTTACCGGTATCATACTTGTCCTTGGCTGGGAATGGGAAAGGGCCAGACCAAGGCATAGTGGTTTCTGGCCACTTGCGCTTCGGGCGTCTCTTGGTTGGTGACAAGGTTCTTATTGGACCTTTCCCACCAGAGGACGACGAACCACGAGGTTCGACACCCAACGATAGGCCTTCCCCTGGAAGCTATGGGCTCTCAATATCCCATCCGTCGTCGGCAGAACTGGCAAAGATCGCCATGAAGAATGCGATATCGGCTTCTGCCATCGCTGGAGAATGGCATGATGCTAAAATCATCAGTATACGCAATCTTCGACTCCCAGTTCGCGCGCTCGAGGCTGGTCAGGCGGGATCGATAGGTATCGTCTTTCTCTCCAGCTGCTTCGATCAAACCGGATCCTCAAATATCCCCCGCATTCGTCGGGGCATGATTCTCGCAGTTCCCTCCAAGCACATGGAAGATAGTGGCTTAAAACTACAGGCCGCCAGCGGGTTGACGGTAGCATTCAACGACCCGGACATTGAGACTCTGGCCGTGGGCTCTTTTGTGAACATTTATGTGGCCAGCATCAGAACTGTGGCCAAGATCATTCGCATATCTCCGCAGGATCTGGAATGGGAAGAGGGCTCAGTAGGTGCAGACGATGTTGATGACATCTTCAGTCTTAATGAAGAAGCTGAAGTCCAAAGTGAGAAGCACGGAGCGCGACGCAATGTCGGTTTTAGGGTATCGTTGGACTTGCTACACCATCGGGAGTGGATTGAATTAGGCTCGCAAGTAATTCTCTTGGAAGGGGGAAGTCAGGATAAATCTGGACTAGAAGGATTCGTTGGCAAGGTGGTTGAGATTGTTGATTAAAGCTTGAGCGTTTATTAGTTGGATTTGGTCTTTTCAGCGTTTGTATGTAGCTTGTATTTTCCAATTGCATCATGTTTGATCATCCACGCTAACCACTGCTCTGTAAATGCCCATTATGACTCCCTTGAACTCCTGTAATGCCACGTATTTACTAAGAAATCCGAACCCGAGCAGCTCTCATGCCCTCACGAGGCCGTAGAATAACGTCCATGTCAAGATGAAGCCAGAGATACCGCTGAAGGCACCGCTCAGCCAGAAGTCGAAGGCTCCGCGGTAGAAGCGCGAAGGATCGAAGGGAGCGTGGCCCTGGGACAGAGACTCGGGGGCGACCTTGAGTCCGTAGAAGAGAAGCGTCGTGACGCAAGAGAAGACGAAATAGACGAGGAAGCCGCTGTAGGATTCGAGACCGAGGACGCCGGCGCTAATGCCGAAGAGGGACGCGGTCAAGCTGTGAAGGTTGGAGAGAGTCTGCGCGAGTGCATGCTTGTTAGAGAGATGATGGAGGCGCGGTGAAGGGAGCTGGGAGCTGGAGGCTTGCCTTGGTGTTGTGAACCACTGACTCCTGGACAATGGGGTGGATTTGAAACTCTTGTTCGGATGGCATGATGGCGGGTATTGGGGGGACTGTGTTGTTAAACGGGGAATAATAATACAGCGCTGCTGTTGTTCGGACGAGGCGGTAAAGTGTAGAATTATGGGCGACGATGCTTTGTTCGGGGAGGCTGTTCGACTTCGTGCGCGCTCCAATGACGATAGAATTGAAGACGACAGCGTGGTTGGGCTGATGGTTTTGCGGCTAAAGCTCCAGGGTAGCTCCAACTAATGCAAATGGCCAAAACAGGAAGCTACCTCCTTCCATGTCTGCCAGCGGACACCCCGGAGTTCTCAGCGGTACGTACCGCCCATGAGCCCCTCCGCTCGCGGGCAGGTTCAATTGAAGTTTGCTCTTCGCGGGGTACGTGAACTGGAGTTGGGAACTTGCATGCCGAAACATTAAACGACAAAATGGGACACGACTTTGAGCCTCTTCAGAACGACCTGCTTCTACGGGCAGCATGGGGTGAGCTTTAGGTCTTTGTGCTGCTGCAAAGAGGAAATGCTGATATAATTGTATCGGGATGTAGGCGAAAAGGTAGAGCGTCCGCCCATGTGGGTGATGCGACAAGGTAAGAACTTCTCATCAGTCAGCTCCCAATTGAGCCCGCCCGTGGCGATTCATGACTGACTTCTGGCTGACAGCCGGTCGCTATCTTCCCGAGTATCACGAGGCCAAGGGCGGCCGTGATTTCTTCGAGTGCTGCCGCGACCCCGAAGTCGCCTCGACCTTGACCCTGCAGCCCGTCGAGCGATTCGCCGGCCTCCTCGACGCCGCCATCATCTTCTCCGACATCCTCGTCATCCCCCAGGCCATGGGCATGGTGGTCGAGATGGTCGACAAGAAGGGTCCTCACTTCCCGGACCCTCTCAAGACCCCCGACGACGAGCAGTACGGACAGGTGCTGGCGCGCGACGTCAACGTGGGCGCGGAGCTGGGCTACGTCTACGATGCGATCACGCTGACGCGCAAGAAGCTGGCCGGCCGCGTGCCCCTGATTGGCTTCTGCGGTGCCCCGTGGACGCTGTTCTGCTACATGGTTGAGGGCGGGGGCACCAAGCTGTTTGCGCAGGTCAAGACTTGGATCTACAAGTACCCGGAGGCGTCCAAGAAGCTGCTACACAAGATTGCTGACATTTGCGTGGAACATCTGGCGTTGCAGGTCAAGGCTGGAGCTCAGGTGAGTGGGATTATATCCCGACAAGAAGTCAAATATTTCGGCACTGGCTGATACTTGGGCCTAGTTGGTCATGGTCTTTGACTCGTGGGCGGGAGAACTGGGACCCTCGTCGTACCGCGAGTTCTCGGAGCCGTACCTGAAGCATATTGCCGACAAGCTGCCCGCCAAGCTGCAGAGCCTCGGTCTCGAACGCGTGCCCATGACTGTGTTCCCCAAGGGCGCCTGGCACGCCCTGGACTCTGCGTGCGACCTTGGGTACAACGTTGTAGGCATGGACTGGCTGCAGGACGCCAAGGCGGCCGTCAAGGTCCGCGGAGATCGCAACGTCGTGTTCCAGGGCAACGCCGATCCCGGGGTGTTGTACGGTACCAAGGAGGCCATCACGGCGGCGGTGCAGGAGATGGTGGATGGGTTCTGGGTGGGCAACAAGGGATGGATTGCCAACCTTGGCCACGGTAAGTTGAATTGGAGGGGCAGACAATAGATGCGATGCTAATCACGATGTTCTTTTAGGCATCACTCCTGGCGTGAACCCTGACAACCTCAAGCACTTTTTCGAAGAGGTTCACAGGCTGACAAAGAACTGATCGGACGTCACATCTTCCTAAAACGTACCGAGCGGGCGCAGTATCGATAGGCGACGAATAGAGAAGAGGAATGATCTAGTCGGGTTGGATAGAGATAGGAACCACGTCAAGTCTCAGCCGTTATCAGTATGTCGATAATGAGAGCCAATCACCGAGCCAGAAGAAAATGAGGGGTTCAAAGATATGGAAAGCCGTGTAATAGTATAGAATTCATGATCCTGATACAATTCATCTCCCATCCATGCGAAAGTCCAGCGGGAAA
>JALNIO010001492.1:4147-49220 GCA_023509875.1 Rugonectria rugulosa
TTACCCCTTGTCGGCTTTCAAGCCTGTATCGGCAAACTTCAGACGTGGTATATGTCTCGAGTGCAACATGACGGCCATTCTCGAATGTCGCCAAGCAGTTATTCCCGTAGTTCCGTACTTCCTGTAGTTCTGCCCATAGGCATTTGACTGAAATACCCGACGCTAATTGGGCGAGGGTGCGATGACGGTTACTGCACGTTGATGTCGCAATCCATCCTAGAACGATTTAACGGCCAGACCCGTTATCAGCAGTGGGATTTGCAATTTTGCATGTTGCTCGCCCAATAGATATCTTCAGTAAACAGCTCATTTTATGAAGTATTTGGCGCTCTAATATGAGGACCAAATAAATAATTTCATCTCATCTCAAGCCGTTGCCCTAATGAGCCACAGTTCTGCCTACAGTCTTCCATCAATATCAGACCATTTTTATTTGAGAATGACAGAACTCAAGGGAAAACCTCTCAAAGTTGCCATCATTGGCGGAGGACCAGCTGGATTGGGTGCCGCTATAGCCTTGAACAAGTTATCCTTTGTTGACTGGAAGCTCTACGAGAAGAAGCCCATCATCAGCGAGATCAGCAACGGCCTATCTATCCAGAAGCATACGTGGAGAGTTCTGGAGCTCTTGGGGGCGGCACACCACTTGAACAATGATGACTATTTTCGGCCAGACGATGGTCACTCTTTGCAGCATCGGTACGCCTGATGGCTATTCCTCCAGTCTCTGAACGAAGCACGTGGACGCAGACCTTGCTAATTATCATCGTGTTTCGCAGCAACGGCGAGACTGCCGTGCTCCTTGATCTTCAGTTCTCACCGGAAAACATACCATCTCACCAACTTCCCGCCAGAGCCCATCGAGCCAAGCTTCAGCAAGCACTGCTGAAAGAAGTCGACCAGAGCCGAGTCCGCGTGGGAAAGAAGCTCGTGAAAATTGACAAGCTGGCCTCGGGCAGAATCCGCTTAGAGTTTGAAGGTGGTTACAGCGATGAGGTCGACCTCCTCGTGGGTGCCGATGGTATTCGCTCGGTTAGATTCCATGCTTGACGTTGAATGACTTTTTATTGACGTTGCAGCAGATCGTTCGCTCTTTTAGTTTCCCGGAGCACAAGATTACATACACCGGAGCAGTGGCGTATCGAACAACGGTGCGCGCCTCTGAAGGACTAAAGATCAATGGCATCCCAAAGGGCGTCATCTTCTGGCACGGCGCCGGCGGCAACTGGCTTTATACTTGTCCCCTGGGAGGTGATGATCTAGAAATCACGGCCAAGGTGAAAGAGCCCGTCTCTGAGATTGATCCAGTCACCTGGGGAAGGCCAGTCCCCGTGGAAAAGTTGACAACGGCTTTCAAAGACTTTGCCCTGCCACTGCAACAGCTTCTGAAACTGGTGACTCAGGTGGACGAGTACGCCTTCTTCGCAGGTCCGCGTCTCAAAACCATTGTCCAGCACGGATCTGTAGCGCTGATAGGAGATGCCTCACATCCGCTGTCCGGTGCTTTCGGTGCTGGAGCAGGATTTGCCCTCGAAGATGCTTACGTCCTGGCCCAATCCTTGGAATGGCAATGGTCGCAACTAAAAGCAGGTTCGGACGGCTTACAAGGAGCCGATTTGGCCAAAGCCTTGGACCTATTCGACAAGGTTCGCTCACCGCACTACGACAACCTGTACGACGTTCTTGATAAATATAAAGAAGCCGAAGACAACATCCCAGCCGACCTATCTGATGAAGAACAAATTGCTCAGCGTGTGAGAACTACATGGCACAAGAGACATAACTGGATGTACTTTTACGAAGTAGGTACAACCCTCGTTGTTTGGGCGAGTGACGCTAACATGTGTGTGATACGTAGGCCGACAAGGTCTTCAAGGAAACAGCATTGCAGGCAAATACCAACGGTGCACAATGAAAACAGAGCCATATGGAACTTGTGTAAGTTGTGTGCGGATCTGTTTCTGGATTCCAAGCACTGCGTGGTAGTCCTTGAAAATATTTCCAGATTCAGTATATCTATAGATTTAGATGTCCCCAGAGATGCCACGATCCGTTCTTCTTCTCTCACTGTTGACTTGTGTGACTTTTCTGACCCAGGTTCAGTAAAAGAAAACACCTCGCTAACTTCAGTTGCCTCTTGCCCGACTTCCTCTGGCAGTGAGCTCAAGTCATCAGCACCTTTCCAGCCAGTGAAGTACGCCTTAGGCAACACCAACCACAATCAGGCAACACATTAGATTGCATTCGCAGTTGAAGGTACCATCATAAGCCCGGATGTTGCTGGGAGAACGCTCATGCCTAAACTTTGACCCAGATTCTCGTAATGCTTAACTTGCAGTGAGAACCCAGTGTCTGAAGGACCATTAGCTACCAAATGCGCATCAAAGTTCAACCGAATTACAACTAACCTTCTTGCCTAGAGGTGCGTATGCTGGTAGTAATCATGTAGTGACTTGTAGATGCAGGAAATACCAACAAGATAGCAAGTTCTTCCTGCTTCAAGGTGTTTGACCTCGACCTTGCATGAGGGTGTTTGTTTGCTCTTCCATGTGAGTCAAAATTAGTAGCAAAAAGAAGTGCCTATGTAACTACCTTGGTTGTGCTCATCTACCGGCTTGCCAACTTTTCAAATTTTTCTACCATTCTCTCTTAACCATCACAAATATTCACCACACCGTCACAACTTATATCCATCACAAGTAGTGAGCAATCTCTCACATTATCATCTACCTTAATTCTACTCTTTTCCAACAGCTTTCCACCTCTTGCAAAATGAACTATAATCAAAACCCTACCCTTCAAAATCCAGCGGCCGAACCTGAAGTCACAGCTGTCAGAGGGAGGAGAGGGAGGAAATCCGGGAAGGCCAGGGGCAGGAGAAGAGCCGCAGGAGCCGCGCCGGCCAAGCCCGCCAATGTGGGAGCCACTGCCAATGTGGAAGTCAAAGCCGAACCGAGAGAAGTGAATAAGGAGGGCAGTACGGCCGGTGCTCCCTGGCGCTGCTTGTCTTGCGGCGTCGAGCTGATGAGCCGCCCAGCGCACTACTGCGTTCTGTGCGCGCGTCCAGGCCCTCAGTGGCTGTGGTGTTGGACGTGCTGCCAGGCCTACCCGCCGTTGACACCTGACGGGCTGTGCCAAACGTGCGGCAGTGTCCCAAGCTACAATCCCCCTGCCTTGGCCATGGAGTGGCCAGATCGTCCACCTCTCCCTTCTGACGAAGGAGTGTTTACCCGGGGACAGTAGGTCTCGTCACCACCGTCACAACACGAGGAGCATACGTATCAACATGAGGAGCATACGCCACGACATGAGAAGCATACGCATCAACATGAGGAGCCTACGCCATAACATGAGGAGCAAATGTCCATCGGGGTGAAAGAAGAGAAAGAAGAGGTGAAAAACAAGCAGGTAAGCTGACAGACCAAGACGGGAACTATTACTCTTAGGGAAGGATTGGTAGGCAAAAGGGGGAACTTTGACCGTGGAGTTGGTTGGCGTTTACGGTATTTGCCTAGTTAGGCATTGGAAAACTTGTATTTTTGTCCTTTGAGTTAAATGTCATTACAAAACAGTCCCTTGTTGCGTTTCTGCATAGAACGGAGTTCTTGTTTAGGCTCATCTATTGAGTCCTAGAGTTCTGTATGTATTAGTGTTTAGTAGTTGCTTGCACCTCATTACACTGATGGTAAGGCATGAACTCCAGCTTCATGAATCACGTAGTTGAGGAGTATATTATTGAAGCAACAAAAGAACTAATTGCAATCCTCTCCGCCGTCCTCCTTAAGCTACCATGACGCCGGACGCCAAACGGATGACCGGTGGAGATTCTTGCTCAATTACGCCTACATGTCCACGTAAATAATTGATCAATCTTAAAAAGCCTATTAAGAACTCTGGAATCCATCCCTCTGCTGTTATGACCCCTTACGCTGCCTTGGTGCATTCTTCGGCAGCTTCCCCAAACGGCACCGATACCGTATACTCCAAGTCCAGCTTCACCATCTTTCCTGGATTGACACTCAAGTCCCAGCTGAGTTGCCCGTCCTTCTTGAGAATCACGCCTCCCTTGCCCCAGTCCTTATGAGAGGGATGGTCACGACCCGGGACGCCCGAGGGAACGCGGGGGCCCTCAACAGTAAGCCCGCGCGGGGATACCAACTCGACGCGTAGGCGCTCATCCTCTGACACGGGGATCTGGTCATACATGTACACTTTGATGGGCTTGTTCGCGCTGGCGCGTGTGTTGTGAATCTTGACATAGCGAGTGTAGACCGAGCTGTCTTCCTTGCTGAACATGCCGGTGGTAGAGCGCTTGACCTGTGGCTTCGGGTACAGTACTTTGATGGCCGGGTCGATGCCAAGGTCCAGCATGAAACTATCTCCCGCGCTGCATCGTGGGATGGTGACATTCCCCATGAAGCTTCCGTCCAGGGTTAAGCTGCCTGGGCCCCGAAGAAGCGCCCACTTGCTGTTGTTCTTCAGTGTTGCCTTGAGGTAGGCAGCAACGTGGTACTTGGCGACAACAATGTGATTGAAAGCCACATGGGTAAAGTTGACCCGGGCAACTCGCTGCTTGGTGACCGTAAACTTGGGTAGGAGCGTCTTGAGGCCAGGAAGGTCGTAGGTGGTTGTAAGGCCTGTCTCCTCGACAAGGGATTCTTGAAAGTCGAGGGCGGGCTGGGTGTCGGGCCAAGCAGTTCCGAACTCGGGGTCCGTATTCACCTGAGACGGGCCGGCCATGGAGTCCAGTGGCTGGTTGGGGGTTGCAGACGCCAAGCTGGGGCCTGCCTGTGGAAGAGGGAGCGGCATTTGCTGTGGCATCTGCGGTGGCATCTGCGCTTGTGGCATCTGTTGCTGCTGCATCTGCATCTGATACTGCTGTTGCATTTGTTGAAGCTGTTGTTGTTGCATCCGCAGCTGGCCTTGAACTTGTGCCATCTGCTGTGGATGAATGGTATGCATTTGCTGCGGTGGGGGGGTATCACCTTCCTCCATTCGTGCCGCCATTTGGCGCTTCTTGTTCTGCTGCTCCAACAGCATGAGCTGCATTTGGTAGTCCATTAACTGGGCAGGCTGCATAGAAGAAGGCTGAATGGGCACAGGGGGTCCAGCAACATCAGCAGGAGAATACCTGTCTGGTTCGCCAAACATGAGGGCTCTGGGTGTAGGGGCAACATCACGTTTCTTGTCCCTAATCGAGGCACGCTGGGCGACTTCGGTAACACTTTCAGTGATACCAGCCGGGCCAGAGCCGGATCCCTTAGATCCCAGCTTGATTTTCCATGGTCGAAGAAAAGGAACGACATCATTTGGTCCTGCGAACGAAGTCTGGGAAGTCGACAGGGTAATCTTGCAATTCTCCCAAGTCTCAGAAGTCGTGTTGTTGAGGCACGCATCAAAGCAGAGTGAACCACTATTGTTTGGTGTGGACAACTGAAGGTCATAACTGGGCGTCCAGTAGGCGAAGCTCGTCACATAAGACAAAACCAAATCACACGCGACAGGCTCGTCGATGTCCATGGTCTTAGTTGGAGATCGCAATGGGAAGTCAACCTCACTGGAGACTGAGCCGCGGCGGGAGGACGCAGGAGTAAAGGCAGCATTGACCTCGAGCTGGATGGTAACCGTGAAGACTCTCTTCGGCCAAACTTGGATACGATTCCAGCGGACGCGGGCCTTTTCTTTCAGCTTTTGCTCCTTGAGCCTCTCGCGTTGCTCTTTCTTCTTATCTTTGCGCTTCTTGACCTTGAGCTGAGACTTCTTGGCCTTTTCCTGAAGCTTATTTTGAAGTTTGAGCAATCGGCCATGCTCCTTGGTAGCCTTATTCTTGGCCTGAGTGACTTGCCGCTGACGAACACGCCCAGCCGCGCGATCAGCCTCGGCCCTTTCGCGTTCTTGTTTGTAGGTTGCCAAGACAGAAGTGATATCAACAGCTTCTTTCCTATTGAAACTGTTGCAGTAGTTGTCAAGGATACTGATCCGCTGATCAGCATTGGAAATGACCTCCTTAGCCCGCTGGAGGTCATCGTCCAGCTCAACAAGCTGCGCCTTGGCTTCAAGCAAGCCTGGTTGCATCGGGCCATTGTCAGACTCGTCGGCATCATCCGTTTCCTCATCAGAGCTGTCAGAGTCCGAGTCTGGGTAGACATCGGCGAAGCGCTCTGGATTGGCGATTTCCTCGGTAGTAATGCCAACAATTGTAGCACTACCACTACCTTCAACTTTGATTGAGTGTTGATTGACAGTAGGGCTCAAACCAATGATAGTAATCTCATTGACACCTCCCTGAATGCAGACGCGTTAGAAAGGGGAAGGTCTGGTTGGGTAAATGCACTCTTACCTTCAAAGGAACATCCTTAATGTCTCGCTGGACCTGGGCTTGATCTGGGAACAGGATGATGGCACGAGTGCTAAGATCTCGGATCTTGTACTCGACCTTGTTGACGACATCCATGATGATGTGTTGATAGTAGATGTATGAAATGGATTGAACGAGCTGGAGTGTAATGGGTTCTCGAGTATGAAGTGATCAGAGGAGAAGTTTTAGGGCAGAAGTATGTTCACAAGAAGGGATGAAGAGTCAAGGATGGGCAGATGTGCTTATGGGAGAAGGCAGCAAGGGGCAAGACTTCTTTTCCGACGACGATGATGACAACCACGGAGCAGCAGGGACTGCCACAGTTGTGAAGTATCGGCGAGGGATTTTGATGAAGTGGTAGAATGCAGTGTCTTTGCAAGGCAATGGTGATTGGGGACTGAAAGAAGAGAGAAGAGGATGTTGAGTCTGTCGAGGTAGGTCGAGAAGACGGGGGAGGGCGAGATACTTATACTTGGGAGGGCACACAGAGAAGACGGTTCAAGAAAGTAGGTGTAACGGAAAAGAGGGGATCACTCGCACCCAGATACTCATCTTAGCCAGAATTTGATGACTGGACATCAGGCGTGTAAGGCGACGGGGAGCCTCATCTCGCTGATACTGGGCCGCGAACGACGTCTACGATAGTGGGAACGCTGGAGGACCGACGTTGGGACAAGCGAGGAAAATCAACTGAGAGCAAAGGGACGATAATGACGCCTTGAATCTATTGAATACAACTTGGGACAAATTTTGATTCTTCTTGATTAATCCTAGAAGTTGGGGAGAAATGAGAGGGAAGAGGGTGAGGACGAGGATGAGGACGAAAGCTCGGGGGATGGCTCCAGGCAGCGTCCTGGGCAATCTGCCTTGGTGGGCTGAGGCATCCCAGAAATAGATGCTGAATCATCAGACGGAGCTTTATGATTGGTTGGATGTGAAAGAGGATTCAAAATAGATATTGATCAAAGTACCTCCAGTTCTTATATCAGCTCTCTTTCAACAATTAAAAGTTGAAAGCCATGCAATATTAAGCTCATCTTGCATATGTAACCTCACTTGACTCTCTCCAGATACCAGAGACTTTTGATGTTGGGGTTCACCTAAATTCTTTTACATCCAAGCATTTTTCTCTACTTCCAGATGTATCTGACCCACTTCTCTGTGGTCCTCAAAGATCTGTTCACCAATTAACATCGTTTGCTTCTCCAAGTCGATTTTGGAAAGAAGGTGGCTTGCCTCGATCAACGCCGATAAAATAGTTCATCCAACACTTCACAGAGTACTTAGAATGTGAGATTGAAAGCTTGATCTTAGAAGAGGATGCCAGTACGTTTATTCCCGTCAGCAGATCAAATGCGTCGCCGGATCATGGAACAATAATTTTTCCGGGTCTGCGGATTTGCCTGTTTTGCATTTTGTAGGGAATTGAGCATGATGCATCTTTCATCTAGTTAATTTGAGACGAGTTCGGACGTTCCATTAGTTGAACTCAAGCCCAAGACTCGCGCAGGCATGAATTCAGATACTTGCCGTCTTTAACCAAGGAGAATGCCTGAGAAGGGCAATGACTGATTGACGGCAGCAAGATGGGTTACGGTTTAATGAATATATTCGGCAATCCACTCCTATTATTGCATATCCTCGCATTCCCCATCTCTCCCCAGCCTCCGGATTTACTGCCAACCCCACCTTTGCCGGCGACGGCGGCCTGGTCATGTCTCACCAGCTTCTCAGCTCATTATTCTTAAATGCCACCAGGAGCTCATTATGATTGAAGAGCTATTTTTATTGCGATACTAGAGCATTTACTATCATAAAACACTTACCATACCTCATTTTACTGGCATTCCACATTTGTCGTGTCTTGAGATTCCTGTCGCATTACTCTTCCTTGACACCGCCATCTCGGCGTCAGGTCGACATCATCAGGCATCATGTCTTCCTCCAAGTCTTCCAAGTCTTCCAAGAATAACGATCCCATGCGCGCCGTTGATCCTCGGCCTATGCGCAGCCCGTCACCTACCAGGGCAAACTCGTATCCCACTCCGGCAAAATCTCCTCGTCCTGGTGAATCTCAACCTGACCAACCCCGGTACAATCCCCAAGACTACGCCGGTGGCAGCTACAACACTGGTCAAAACTACAACTCCCAAGAGTACAGCTCCCAGCAAAACTACACCACTCAAAGCTACGGTGGATCTCAGAGCTATGGCCCGGACACTTCCAGGCCGTACAACCCTCAGGACTATCCTCAAGTGTCGGGCGGCGGCCCTGTCCCAGGCCCTGGGGTTTCGGCAACGGGTCTCCCGCTTCGCACATCGTCGGATCCTCAGCTGAACACTGAGCAGGCCAAGTTGGCTGGTGGCATGTCTGGTGGCCTCGCTCCGCTGCAACCTGGCATGCAAATTGCTCCAACGGTTCCACCCACCTCGCTTCGGGAGCTCCAATCACTGAAGACAAACTGCCAATTTGGCCTGCGTGAGCTTCTCAGCCTACAGCGACAGCGAAAAAGTGGTGATTTCAACATGTCGCCTTACGAATTGGATGTGCGCCTTCGAGATACGACGTACACGCTCCTCGGCGATCTCAAGGTTCTCCAAGGCGAAGTGCGTGGCATTGCGAAGGAAGCCGAAAACCATCGTTGGCGCAGATGGATTATTGGTGGCGCTGTGTAAGAATCCCCTTATTGTGGCTTTTAAATGTGCCCGAAACGCTAACTCTCGTGCAGAGCAACCTTTATTCCGCTCATCAGAAGGTTCTGGCGTCGGAACCACGATGAGGAATCGCAGACATCGGCCAACGACACGGAGTATGCCTTCAAAAAGTCCAAGGGGCTTTTGGATCACATCAAGAATGGCTTTTTCGGCTCGGGCCACCTTGCCAAGTTGGCATTCTTCGTGTTTGCTGTTCTCTACGTCTTCTCCAATGAAGTGTCGCTGCGTGTCGCCAGGACCACAAACAAGCGAATCAAGAAGCTCGTCGCCAGAATTGAGCAGGGCGATCCAGACATTGACGAAAAGGACATGAAGGTGCTTGAGGGCTGGCGATGGAGGGTGTTGCTCTGGTAAATCGATGGCGTCACTCCAAAAGCTCATGATATTGTAATATGAGAATATGATGATAATGAAGGACCGGTTATTGCATTTTTCATTTGTCGCTCAGTTCAATCTCCACACCAGCTTAGCTTTATTTGTTAGCGATAAACTCACCCTACACCAAATCACAGATGAGGTTTTCAACAGATTTCATGGTGTAAATGTCGTCTGCTAATGCAATAATGTTCTTCCTTACGTCTAAATAACTTACCTGATCCTTGAGTGCTTTCAATAATAACCAGAGTTCGCTGGTCTCATTAGCTCGTCAAAAAAACAAATTCACACGAGATCCAAATGGAAAGCTCCAATATCACCCTGGACAAGGAGACCGAGGGGAGATTCACCCAAGTTCCCGACGACATTTCAGCCCGTGATCGATATTTTGCCAAGCTGTATACCAAAACTCCTGATTTCGCTGAGCTTGCAAGACTGGATCCCGAGTTTGCCAATGTGTGAGTTATGATCATCAAACACATCGCAATCCAACTCAGCTTATTGTCGTCTTACAGGTGGCACCAGCGAAAAACAGATTTCTTTAATGATCCGCAATGTGTCATGCAACTGACCAAAACGTTGCTCAATTTGGATTTTGGCTTGAGGATTGAGCTTCCAGATGACCGTCTCTGTCCACCTGTGAGTCTGACTGTCGCCGGCCATAACACCTTACTAACATTTCTTTAGGTTACCAACAGACACAATTACGTCCTGTGGCTGAAAGGTCTACTTGACACCACATCTTATGGATCTCAAGGGCGAAAAGTGGTTGGTTTAGATATTGGTACCGGTGCAAGTTGTATATATCCGCTCTTGGGATGTACGGGGCGACCTTGGTCCTTTATTGCGACAGGTAAGATTTGAGCAACGCCTAGGGAATGTGTTGGCTCTGACACATGCAGATGTTGATGAGGAGAGTCTGGAATATGCCAAGAAGAACGTTGCCTTGAATAATCTTCAGGCTCGTATCAATGTTGTGGCGAGGAAACCTGCAGATTCATTGATCCCGCTTGATGACTTGGGGATCGATAAGATCGACTTTGTCATGAACAATCCACCATTCTACAAGTCGGAAGAGGAAATGGCCAGGAGCGCTTCACACAAGTCCCGCCCTCCCTTTAGCGCATGCACAGGCGTCAAAGTCGAAATGGTCACTGAGGGAGGTGAGGTTGGTTTCATCGACCGGATCCTTCAGGAGTCGCTCGTCCTTCGAAGGAGAGTTCAGTGGTACACGGCCATGTTTGGGTTTCTCACGAGCCTGGTCGAGTTTGTCGACAAGCTCCGCGAGAATGGAATTGACAACTACGCGGTCACGGAATTCGTCCAGGGCAGCAAGACGAGGCGGTGGGCTGTCGGCTGGAGCTTTGGAAGCATGCGGCCGTCCTTGGAGGTGGCCCGCGGCATCAAGACGGCCGTGTCAAAAAATGTTCTCCCACCTATTACAGAAGTCGAGGTGTTTCGGTTCGCGACCTCGCGGGAGGTGGGCAAGTTTGCGGACGAGTTTAGCTCCGCGCTGGCCAAGTTGGAGCTGACTTCCTGGGACTGGGATCGCAAGCGCCTCGAAGGTGTAGCCCGCGCGGCGGACAAGGTCTGGACGCGGGCGTGGCGAAGACAAAGGAAGAGAGAAAAGGAAGTTGGCATGCCTGATGTTATGCAGACCGGGGAAACGGAGCAGAAATGCGTTTTTGCATTCAAAGTGACGATCCGTGTGGGCAAGGATGAAGTGGCAGTTTCATCTCGGTGGCTTGAGGGTCATGATCACGCGGCATTTGAGAGTCTATGTGGTTATTTAAAGGCCACTGCTCGGTCGATTCTCGAAGCAGAATCATAGGTTAATGAATGAACTATGCTATGTAGTACTACAATATCTGTTTCAAAATGAATTCATGATTCATAATTCTTCATTTCTGTCCTCCTTTTTGTAACTAATCGAGACATATGATTAAGCCTTCCCGTTATTTCGAAACTCAGCTAAATCCTTGAGAGCTTCTGATTTATCTTTACCTGCAACGAGCGCCTTGAAGATGACGTCCTGTTCCGAGTCAGGAGCCATGTTGTCAGATTTTGGCGCGTTGTTGTCCAAGTTGGTAGGAAAGGGATATCCCTCGCCAACTGTCCAGACAAAAGTCTTCACCTCGTCGTTAAGGCCCTTCTCCTTGTACAATGCAGTCAACTGCTCCCAGGTGTTTTCAACCAAGGGATACGCATCAATCGTCTCCATGGGTTTGCCAAATGCACTGCTAATCTGCAAGAGGTTCACCAGGCGATTGATATCTGCGGAACGATTTTCTCCGGCGGCGTGGGACAAGGCCGGGTTGAAGAAGATTCCATCGCCCTTCTGGAGAGGCAAAGCAATATAGTTTTGGAGAAAGTACTCGTCAAACTGTGGGAGGCGATATGCCATGTAGCCGGAAGAAAAGGTCTGGCTGAACGGGAGAAGCCGGGTCGGACCGCTCTCAAGCGGCACATCGACGTGGGCAACGGCGCCTTGAAGTGTCAGACACTGGCTGGCGACTTGCATGGCACGGGGATACCCGCCACACCGCTCGGTGGACATGAAGCCGAGGTGATAGTCGCGGTGCGAGACTTGCGGGCCGGACCCGGGCTTGACGTTGTTGACCTGGGCGGTGAGGCGATACCCAGGGCCCAGCCAAGCGCCCGAGATGAGATCCAGGTAAGGGTTTGAGTAGTACTTGAGAAACGAGGATGGGTTAGCAAGGCCGTGCTTGCTGAAAGAGTTCCAGATGCGGTCATTTTTTCCGGCACCGGCGAAGTGATCGCCCTGAGTCTTTGAAGCCTGCTTCTCTTGTCTGATGATCTCATGGAACGTCTCGGTAGCTTCGTCAATAATACCGTGATCAGTATACAGACGGCTGGTGACAAAGACTCCAGGCCCGCGGAGAAGCACGCGGTACCACTCATCCTGAAGAGCCAACTTCTCATCTTCCGAAAGAGACGAATACGGAGGAAGCTGGTAGATCGGCACGTTCTTGTCAATGGACGTTGCCAGGGGGTACTGCTCCTTGGTCGCCTTCTGAGAGCAGATTTCCTTGAAGGCGTCCACCGAGGGCGCGGGGGACAAGGTATACAGACGGGAGGTGCCCTGGTCTGCGAGGATACCGTTGGAAGCAGATTGATGAGATGCCATGATGTCTTGGACGCAACAATTGTCAGAAATTTGCGGTTTACAGGTCTTAGTTGTCGTCGGGACGTGAAATCCGAAGCCTCTCGAGATATATACTTGGTGGGTGTGGGGCTGGCACGGAATTGTGTCCGAAAGACGAATGAGTGATGATTTGTCGCACGGAGGCGACGAGAGAGATGTGATGGAGAGTGAGCATCGTGGAGTTGGTGATTAGGTTGTCTGGAAGTTGGGATCCGAGCATCTTGAGGGACAGGAGATGGAGGAGTTGGGGTGATGAGGTGTGGCAGGGTCGTGGTGTTGGTCGCCCTCGAGACAAGGCCTTAGTCATCATTGGGTTGCTGCATGCAGCGATGCCCCGAGATCTATCTGCCAAGACATTGTGGTCTTATGTTGAACATGACCTTATCCTGTTTATTTTTGCAAGGATCGAGAGACCATTGAACGCTCTTACTAGTTGGTCCTTAATAACGCGGCACGCACTTTTGGCCATACATGACACAAGCCCACCACCTTGACGAACATTACATACGCGCGGCCAGACCAGTAAAGAGACAACAAGTTACATCGTGTCAACCAACTAGACTACAACTTCAGCTCAAGGGTGTCTCGGCAGGTGACCAATCTGAGTAAAATAGAGACCATACAAGGCCAAAATGACGTTCAAGCTGTACCGAGGCATAGGTCGAGAATAGGCAATTCCAGCCACCTTTATGACCAGTCTTTTTCCCCAGCCATCCCTTGCACATATACCTTTTCGGGTGGACCGCACGGATGACTCTCGGCCGAGTACTCGTCGGTGACGTCCTTGCAAATAAAGGCGTCGGATGGAGGAGGGTTCATCCGACTGCGGGAGAGGCGACCCTTTGTGGTGTCCATCCCTGGGACGAGCCGAGCTAGTCCTCCTGGTGGTGTCGCTCCCTCCCACCCTCTTCGGGCTGCAGTCTCTGCGCCTGAGCCAATGGCTGTCTCGGATCTTGCTGACTTGCACCCGTTTTGCAGATGGCAGAGACTTGTTTGGGTAGCAGAGGGTGAAACAGCACCACCACCACGTTGATCAGCTCACATGTGAATATAACAAACCAGAACTCCTGCATCCAGATTCCTCACCAGATGCCAATTTCCGACTTCAATGCAAAGGAAACCTCCCCCTCGTTCTCCCTCGGCCGTGACTCCATTCCCAGATCTTGGCACTTCTGGAGAGAGAGAGCGCGGGCCCGACCCGAGACGAGAATCTGGGGTAAATCTGGGCTCTAAAAAGCTACGCAACGCGGGGAAATAGAGCTAGGTCACAAGGTAACGCTCTATGCAGCACTGTAATTTGCAAAACCCCGTCCGTCCTCGCACCGTCTCCGCATTGGTCGGACGATCTTGCGGGGGAACGTTGGTCTTTTTGCGCATCGGGAGCGGAGAAGACGTCGTAGGCCACATCCCGAAGCTGTATCCTTGCTGAGCAGACGCTTCTTCGAGGCTAGTGTTTAGGTGTTTACGTATGCCCTTGAAGCTATAATGGAGAATGTGAAAAGTCGCAATGGACAAAGTTGAAGTATATAAACGGCTCTTGGATGCCCCTCGAGATGATGGGAGTCAGGACTCTCAAGCAGGCAATCGCAGATCCAGCTCCAGCTCCAGCTCCAAGTTCCATCCCTCCTCTCATAATCAACCATGGCTTCCTACCTCGTCCTGGCCGCGCTCATGCGCGCTGCTGTGGCGACCGTCACTGTCAACGACCCCTCGGACACCATCCCGCCTAGTGACTGGGCCGCGGACAATGCGCTCCTCGCTGATTATGACATTGCTTTCCTCTCTGTGCAGCCGAGTGATAGTAAGTTTCCTTGAAACTATTTTTTATAGAATAGTAACTGACGCATTGCACAGTCGAGGCCGCCTACTCCTACACGGAAGACACCCAGATTTCTCACGAGGTCCTGTCGGTCGACGCAAACGACACCAGTGTCGTTCTCGTCTCCGACGGAGCTCACCTGGTTGCGTCTCACGTCGAGATCATCAAGGAGGGATACTCGAGCAACCTCAACGAGGCCAGCTTCTGGGGCTTCAACGCTGCCGTCAATGTTGTAAGTTTTTGCCACCCACATATACCTCTCTTCTCATGACTCGCTTGAGCAAGCTGGGCTGACTCGTTTCAAGGCCAATGACTCTTCTGCCACTCTGGAGCACATCAACATCACCGTCCACAATGGTGCTGCCAACATTTACTCGTACGGCACCGACACTGTTGTCAAGGTGAACAATGCCTGGCTGTACTCCAGTGGCCCCGTCTCCCACGGGCTCTACGCCTCGGGCAACGGCACCATCATTGGTCGCAACATCAAGCACTACTCTGGCGGCACTCGTTCCTCCTCCTTCTCCGGAGACTCGCCTGCTGGGTACGTCTACGTCTATGACTCGATTGCCCACGCTGCGGGTGTCGGCTCTGCCACCTACTACGCCCTCGGCTCGATCTACGCCGAGAACGTCATCTCGCACAGTGAAAACGGCCCAGTGGTCTTCATGGACGGCACCCAGAACGCCACGCTCGTCAACTGCGACGCCACTGCCGGCCTCCTCGGCGGAGTTGCCCTCTTCAGCTCCTCTGAGCGACAGAGCGGCGCGCAGCTCAAGCTCAAGGACTCCAAGATCAGCACCATCGGCGACACCCTCCCCGGCCTCTGGTTCGGAAACATCATCATCGACGTCACCCTCGACAACTCGCAGCTCAACCACTCGTCGGGCGTGCTCGTCGTCGCAAACTACTCGCAGATCACGCAGGAGTTCAACCACTACGCCGGCTACGAGGAGAACAGCAGCCTCAAGCCCGCCGAGGTCTCCGTAAAGGTCAAGGAGTCGTCCCTCGAGGGCGACCTGGTAGCCTACAACGGCAGCACCATCTCGTGGTCGCTGAGCTCCTACAGCTCCTGGACGGGCACCGCCTACTCGGGCTACGGCACCTCGTACTTTGACGTCGCGCTCGACAAGACGTCCAACTGGACCCTGACGGCGTCGACCACGGTGCAGAACTTTACCGACTCGGACAAGACGCTGTCCAACATTGTGAGCAACGGGTACAACATCTACTACAATTCTAGCGCCAGCCTGAACCGCTGGCTCAAGGGCAAGACCATCTCTCTGTCCGGCGGCGGTGTTGCTGAGCCCATTTCCTCCTAGGCAGTTCTTTTTAGCAAAGCCTGCTTTTTTAATCTTAGTTTAGATGGGCGTTCTGTAGAGAATGCAATAATACCTATTCTAGACGCTTCTGAGACCCGTGCTGAGTGAATACCTTAATTGAAAGTAAGGTCTAATAAGGACACTTGAGTAGCGCCCATGCTACATGTAAATAGCCGCGTCCTAAATACATGGTTAAACTGTTACGATATAATTTATACCTGGACATGTTGGTTAGTAGCAGTCTTTGTTTTTTTTCTCTTCCCATTTGAAGTAATCGGCGAGATCGAACCGAATATGCAAGGCTGGAGTGACTACATATGTCTATTGAATCCAACTACAATTTGCTTCGGGGGACATGTAAGTGAGACCTATAAAATGAGATGAGATGATTTCTGTGTGTTGTTTCTAGAATCAGGAATATATACACTTCTGAGCGCTCCTGCTGTCATCCAAAAGCATCCCCTGTGGCGCAGTTGGTTACCGCGTCCGACTGTTATTCTCAGACAATCGGGAGATCGGAAGTTCGACCCTTCCCGGGGGAGCTGCATTTGCTTTTTGGGAAACGTTTCAAGATGTTCTTTTTTTGTTCCTTACTTTATGCATGTATTTCAAGGAGCGCGTCAAGAGGCACACTTATTTCAAGGGTGCACATCTCTGTTATGGAATTGAAATTTCGACACCTGGAGGATTTACTACTACTCGAGAATTAAAACAAGGTAAATCATGTCAATGGAAAGAATCATTCTGACGAACCTGTTAGCTTTTTGCTCTCCCGTATATGAAGACGATGCATGGTTTCAATAAATGCTTGACCGATACACGTCAACAGTCTCTTTAACCTCGTTATCATGCTGGTTATTCTTTGTTTTACCAACATGAAGACTCTAGGATTAATCAAGTCTCACTGTCCAAGTCTTTGCCCTTACGCTTCTGATATCAATTACTTAGGCGTAGTTAAAAGTGTCGAGAAAAGGGATGAGAAATGAATTATTGCCTTCTATATGCCATACTACAAAAAATATGTGAATAAAATCCTTAATGATAATCTACTCCTTGTCCCCCTTTGCTGGGGCTCCTTGTGGAACAGCAGCCTCTTGATCCATCTGCATTCCATAAACTGGCATCACCGGAAGCATGAGGACAGGCACGTTTTGTAATACACCCCAGGTAGCACCCTGGTCCAGTCGAACGTACTGTGCTGGGAAGTCTTGCTGGACGAACTGAGCAGGCGGAAAGCCGCCAAAGGTGCCACGGTAGTTGTGGAAGTTGCGGCCGTCAAAGGCCGGGCTATCTCGGCCTGGTGGCTGCATGGGCGATTCCGTTGGAGGTGTGGGAACGGACGCAGGGGCTTGCACTGGCTTCCGGTGGCTGTGAGGTTGTTGTCTGTCAAACCCAAGGCTGGGTTGGAGGACGCCTCCTCGGATTGTCCCGTTGACTCCGTTCAGTTGAAACGCTGGACTGCCAACGCGGGAGTTGATTCTGCTGCCTGGAGCTTGAGTGGTGTTTGGCTGCTGCTCGTTGGGATTTGTCTCTGGGTCGGCATCAAACACAGTCCGATAATCATATCTTGGTGTCTTGGGCCTGGTGTTTCTCGAGAAAGCTGCTTGAAAGTTGCGGGCGTTGGCTCTGTTCAGCTCCGACACGTACTCTTCCGAGAGGTACTGGTTGACTCCATGCATCCTGTTGAAACCGTTGGTCTGCATGAACACACTGGTTGGGTCAAAGTTGGACGGTGCCTCTGACTGGCCTGACTCGGACGGGGCCACGGACTGGGGCCTGGGGCTCTGACACGCCGAGCCTCCCAGCTGCTGAGCAGAAGAGTAAGGATTCTCTGCAAAGATGCCGGCTGCATCCGCCTCATACGGGTTATCATCTCCCAACTGACTGCTTGCCTGTCGAGGTGCAGGGGTCGAACGTCCAGTGTGGCCATTGTTGGGCCAGTTTGGCTGCTGTCCTTGGTTGGATCCTCCAAACTCCGACTCTGCGTCTTCCGATTCATCATAGGTGGACTGTGCCTGGTTGTACGCATCACCAAATATCTGACTTCTCGTCCTCTCCAATTGATTGTGGTTGCCCGAGTACCGCTGTTCTTGTCCCTGGCTCCTGAATCCTTGTCGATGTCTCCGGGAAAAGGGGTTGGATGGTGGAAATCTGCAACTCTGGTCCCATTGGGATTGTTCTTGCGGCCGTCGGCGTCTGCTCCCCTGCTGTTGCGTGTTCATTGCGAAACCCTTGGCGAACTCGGGTTGTGCTGCCCAAGCACGTCGTCGCAAGTCGTCCTGCAAGCTTTGAACCTCCAACCTGAGCCTGTCTGCGAGATTCCTCTGGACACCTTCCTCAACCTGTCGCAATGTCTCATCGTCGACTACTTTCTTGACCTCTTCTTTTCGCTTCTCTTCCTCTGCCGATGCCTGACGCATCCTCTCTTCTTCTCGAATTCGTTCCCTCTCTTCAGCTCGAATCGATTCTCGGAGTCGTTCCATCGCTTCCTGCTCGGCTCGTTCTTTCTCCTCCAACTCTTTTCTCAACTTCTCCTCTTCTGCTCGTTTTTCAGCCTCCAGCGCTCGTTGACGAGTCCAATCCTCTCGTAGCCGTTGCAGGGCCTCTTGCTCAAGTTTCTGCAACCTTTCCTGCTCTTGCCGCTTCTCCTCCATTTCCATTTGCTCTTCGATCCTCTGCTGTTCTTCTCTGGCTTGTTCTTCCTGTATTCGTTGTTGTTCCTCAGCTTGTCTCTGTTCCTCAAGCTTCAACTCCTCTTCTCTCTGGCGTTGCTCCTCAAGTTCGCGTTGCTGCTTCTTCAGCTCGTGTTCCCTCTTCTTGGCCTCCTTCTTCTTCCTCCTTCGTTCTTCCAAGGCGTGCCGTTCATCTTCTTTCTGTTGCATCATTGTGACTTGATCCCCCAACTTTTCCATGAGCTGTTGAATTGCATCCAGCCGAGCTTGATGCAGATGTTCCTGGGCTTGTCTCTCGGCCTCTACCTTTGCTACAAGTTCCCTTTGTGCAGCCAGTTGGGCCTCGGCCTCTCGTTCTATGCGTTCTTTTTCTTCCGCAATTTTTGATGCCAGTTTCTGTTCATAATCGGCTTCCTTGTCGAGATCTCGCTGGATACTAGCACTTTTCAGGCTTTCAATCAGGTTCTTTGATTCTGCGCGCTCCTCATCCAGCTGCTTCATCAGCTCTGCGACCTCGAGGTTCTGAGAATTGTCTTGGGGCTCTTCTTTCGCTTTTTCGACTTGGCTCTGTGCCGGCCGTGTAGACTGTGTTTCCAGCCCATTTTGCATCACGTCGAGCTCCTTTCTCTTCCTGTTGGCTTCGTCTCTCAAAAGATCCAGCTCCCTCCTCAGGCTCTCCACCTGATCGTACTTGTTATCCAGCCTTACCACATCTTGGCCACTTGGGGTTTCCATAGGAGTTGGCGCGCTGGGGTAGTGATAAGGAAGAACGTGTCGGAAGTGCGGAGAGGGACCTGGGTGCGGAGGAGGAAATCCACCGGGATAGGCCTGGTGCAAGTTGTTTAGGCGATTGTATGGGATGGTGTGCGTGCTTGGAATTCCAAATGAGGATTCCCCGTAAAGGTTGAAGTCTTGGATTCCTCGCCCGTTGAAAGGGTTGTTCCAATCCGTCTCACTAGGTCTCATGAACCGGTACCTCAGCGTCTCGAGGTGCTGAGACGATACGCCGCCGGTAGGCCTGGAGACTGTGGTATATGGAATGGGTGAATTAATGGAAGGACTGGCGAGCACAACCTTCTTCTCCTCGGTCTTGTCAGATGTATTTGAGCTGGAATTGCAATCGCTGGAGGGAGAAGATGGTCGCTCTGATGCAGTATCCCCTATGTCTGCAGCCTTGGATAGGGCGGGAGATTCCAAGGCAATACTTTGATCCCGAGGCGCCAGATGGTGAGAAAAAGGCGGTGGTCGGAAAGTGACTTTCCCGCTACGTGCAGACTCGTCGCCGAGCGATGGTAAGTCAAGACTGTCAATCAGACGCGATACGTTCTCAAAGGGAATGAGTGCGCCCTTCTCGTTGGAGGATAAATCGACCTGGGACTGCCGATTCTTGTCGAAATCGTCGGCCATGTGTAGCTGTATGCGCCGCGAATGCCCTCAGCTGCGAGGCCAAAAATTTGACCCACGAGCAGCTGCCAGCTGACACGGCAATGAGGCGGCCTGCGTGCACGAAGCACCTCGTCGGCGATGTGTCCTCGAGTCCCTTGGTAGCACTGCGTCTGCAGGGGCAGGTCAGGGAGTGAGTATCCGTACGTACTATGGGCGACAGCTGTGGTTGGGAGAGACTTGGAAGAGCAGAGCAGAGCAGAGAGTCTGAAATTGTCAGAAAGAGCGGCTGGTGAATAGGCTGGTAAGGCATCCAATTTTGGCTGTGTGACTCGGACGTCAGAGAGAGTGGGACACTTTTGGCACTTTGGGACACTTTTGGGCAGCCAGACAACCAGAGCCAGATTGCCAGGCCCAGGCCGCGCTTAAAGCAAGGCGGGAGGGAAGCGAGCGAGGGGAGAGCTTATTGCTTGCTTTGCCTTTGAGTTATTTCCAGGGGTGTTTGCTTGCGACACTTGCTATAGCTTGCTTCCGATAGGTACATGTACAGTGCAACGCAAAGTTATTCCCGGCCGGTCGGGGCTTGGGGGCCTTGCCTTATCCACCACTGCCCATTACCGCTGCCCACTGCCCGCTGCCCGCCGCCCGCTAGAAGCAAAGTCTGATAGCTGGGAAAAGGTGCATTGCAGGGTGATGTGATTGCAACGCTGCGATGGCTGCGAATGGCTACAGATGGCTGCAGAGATTTTTCATCAGGGCGCGTAGCATGGGGTCACACACATTCTGTCTCTCCTCTCAGCTCAGTCCGCATGCAGGACGAGGATACAACCAACGATACACATCCAGCATCACACCATTTCGACTGCGACATTCTCCACAGAGCGAGCGAATTACGGCAGCAGCTCGTCCACCTCTTTATCTCAGTCTTCCTCTGACCTCCATCATCATGGGATAGATGAGAGGGTGGGATTGAGAATCATCGAGAATCATCTGGGACGCGATTCGCACAATCTGTCCAGCCACGCCAAATAAAATGACGTCGCAAGTTCTAATTACTTCGTAATATACCACCTACATCACACCCCAGTCCTTGGGCATATCTGTCACATTGGGCACCTTTGCCCAGCCAGCACAGAACAGTACAGTGCTGTACTCGCCATTGACTGATGTCGCTTACTCGCATTACATGAGGCGACCTGCAGCAAGCACGGCCGCAGAAGAGGGCAGAAAACCCCTCAAAGATGCGTCCTCGCAACCTGATTCGCAGTCGACGTGCGTCCACACGTTGCTTTTTTTCGTCATGGCCACGGCATGGACAGGTCTCGCCCAGAAACGCAAGGGGTTTGGTTGGACAACGGCCAAGTGGCGGAGAGAGAGTTGGAAGTCGAGGCGTGCCCCTTGCATTTATTTTCCACAGTTGCAGCAGATAACACGACAGTAATGACTCGGTACCTTGAGCAGGAATGTTCATGCGAAGCCGCATCTGATAATTCGTCAATTGAGACATGGCATATGTACGGCATCCAGAGACGCATGGCTCCCAGACACCATGAAGCCGTTGCCCACCAAGGAGCAGGTGGCAGGCCATCATGGGTCATGCCCGTTTTGAGACAGACGCTGGCTGCAGCACAAAGTGGTTGCAGTTGCAGGCCCTTTCACCAGATCGATCCTTCGACTGTCTTTCCAGCACCTCTTCCCCCACACTCGCCTCACTCGCTTAGCACGAGGTCCAATCGTGAAAGATGTCTCTGGTCATCTCGGATCTCAAACCTGGCGATTGACTGGCGGTTTGGTGCGGTAGACCCCGCCAATCCGCCCTGGTAGGGCTGGAGCGCGCACCTGTCTGACCATTCTGACAAGCCACCCAGGGACGATATTGGTATTGCTAAATTCAAGGACCTATTTTGTTCGGTTCATTTCCTAACTCGACGGTATAGGCGTGAGCTCTCGGCCTGAAGACTGCCTTTCAATTGAACCCCTTGACGCTCGATGGAGAAGCAGGGCAGACAGACCTGAATGAGCAGTGCGCACAGGTCCACTCCCTTTCAACCACGACTTAACTGGGTACCATACCAAGTGCTACCGTGGAATTCTGACGCAATCGTAAGGACTGCGTCAACATGCAAAAGAAATATATCATGTTCTTACAACATCAGGTCCAAGACAGCTCGAGATTCGCCAATGTATTTGGACAGTGCTCCCTGTACGCAAATCTCACTGCTTACCTCCAAAGTGCAGAGCGTCCAAGCTCCTCGGCCAAGCGGGGGTCAGAAAACGCCAGACGTCTGATGAGGATTTGTATTGGAAAAGCTGTCAAGAAAATGTGGTGTTTTCTAGCCCCCGCTTGGCTCCCTAATCCTCACCCTTATCAACAACTCGACATGTAACACCCATATGCATTAATGGCCAACATCACCAGAAGACCCGAAATCGTGCGTCTGTCCTATCTCACCAACTGCCGTTATTTGTCTCGTTTCCGTGTGTAAACAAACATCATGGTGTGCCTACGAGGAGCGTCCCTGACGCTAACCACCTCCGGTCTAAATCACGTCAAATCAATAGTTTCAGGGCTGGATTTACGCCACGGCTTCGATGGCGTTAGGGACCGCGGTGCTTGGCCAGTTCTGAATCAGGGGCTGGTGCACTCGAACCCCTATAAAACTGTTAGCTTCTTACTTCCCCTATTTATGTCTGCATATAGATATCATGCTCATGTGAGACGCATAGGAACAAGTAACGATACCTTCGCGGATCACTCCCTTCGGCGGCTCACCGTTCTAATGGCCCTATTTTCAGATTCAGATCGGAATGAAATGAGCCCCAATGGTTCTTGGTCGGATCGTTGGCGCTCCAGACATGGACCAACTCGGCTCTTGATCAACTGCGTCCTCTTTTTCATCATTATCGCATTGGCTACGTCCTCTTACTGGCTGGCCATCCGCGAGGTACGCCAGTATGTCCCTCCAGAATGGATAATCGAAATCTGACTTGCCCTAGAAAGAGCCTGTTGTCAAGGGCGGGACGGAGCAGCCGGCCGTAGTAGCCCCGGTTGTTGCGACATCTATAGAGCCGCTTGGTAGACACTCGAGGAGTCATGTTGAATCGAAATCGGTGCCCACGTTGTCCCACACTACCGCCGCTGTGCAAGAACCAACTGCGACGCATGATGTTCCAAACAAGTCAGTTGAGGGTGTCGACAATGTATCCTCAGAAAAGCCAAAGGCATCTCATGCCTTTGAGAGCCCAGACAAATCTCATGATTCAGATTCTCCCGGTTCGCCAGATATTCCCAACCCGGTCCCCGGCACACATCGGCTCGTCACCCTGGTCTCGATGGACTCCCCGGACCCAAACCTCTGCAAACTCATATTCAGCGGAATGGCCAACGGATACCCGAGTCCCGTTATTGTGAACTGGGGCAATGTCGGAAACAAGCTGGGGGGTGGTTTGGGTGCCAAGTCCCATATATTCAAGATCATCAAGTCACTCGAATATCTAGACGAAATGATGAGAGACACGGCTCATCCCGATGACAGAATACACAATGAAGACCTCATCATCATTGTCGACGCCACCGATCTCTGGTGGCAGCTCCCGCCCGAAGTTCTCATAAAGAGATATCACGACATCAACAGGGAGGCCAACGAGAGGCTTGCCAAGCAATGGGGCCTCCCCGGCCGCATGCCAATGGAGCAGACCATCATCGGCGCAGCCCAGAAGCAGTGCTGGCCCGGACCCAAGCTCGGGTTCAATATGCACTGTAGCTTGCTCCCCGAGAGCCCGGAGCGAAAGGACCTCTACGGGCCCGAGACGGACAAGGGCGACGCCTTCAAGAACCGGTGCTTCACCCTGAACTCGGGGACGGTCATGGGGCCTGCCCGGACCTTGAGGCGGCTACTGCGTCGTGCTGTAGACCGCGTGAGCCGCATCCGGACGCACCACCCCGACGCTTGGTCGGACCAGGGAACTCTGGGGGAGGTTTTCGGGGAGCAGGAGATTTTTAGAACGTGGCTGCGCGAGCAGCCCAACCGCGGCGACGAGCACTACCTCGACAGTCTCATGATGCAGATGATGCGTGACAACTATGACTACTCGTTTGGCCTCGACTACCGCCAGCGGATCGCCATTGCGAGACACGTCAAAGAAAACGACGGGTCCCTGGTCAAGCTGAACAACCAGTCGTACATCGACGACATGTCAGCGCGGCGAGGCATCGATCCAGTCCGGCTGAGGGGTGTCCCCGACGACATGGCGAGCGTACAGACGCCCCTGCAGAAGCTCCTCCCCGACCAAGACACCGGCGGCTGGGGCGACTTCACCCTCTACGCAGACTTTTACACCGAAGCCGTTCCGGCCATTGTACACTTTAACGGCGAAAAGTTTCCCAAGACATCCCTCACCGAGTGGTGGGACAAGATGTGGTTCTTTCCCCATCTCCGCAAGCTCGTCACCAAGTACCTCGAAACGCCGGCGGAGCTGCCGGTGCTGGGCGAGTACGTCTTCGGTGAGCGCAGGGTCTCGTACATGCCTCTCCCGTCGGAGCTTGTCAAGAGAAAGGCGCGGATGTGGTCTCCCGCGTACGCGAAGACGGGGCTGCCGGAGATGGAGTTTGCGCACATCTGCGCGGAGAAGGCTGGAGAAAAGACGTGGCATGACGAGATTTTTAGAGATGGCTTTGGGCCGGTGTAGGGAGAAAGGTTCCTAAATTATAATGGTTTCGATCTTTTCTTGTGAACTTTTCAGAATATTCATTGGTTACTGCAGTGCTTCGATGCGTTACGAGTCGCAACACCAGTCCATTTCCTTTACGCTCTGGTGAAACTAAGGTATCAAGACCCGACTCTATAAATTATTCTTGTCTTGATGAAAATTGATGAAGATAAAGACGTCGACGATCAAGGTACACAAGCTCCAAGGATATTCTGAGCTCTCGTAAACCTCTTCTTGCACCTCAATCTTTACTATAAACATTGGGTTCTTCTTCAAGTGGTTCCATCTCGATGCAAAACCATCAGGAGACAATAGACTTCAGCCCAAACTACTAGGTTATGAGTGTCCTTGATCGCCGAGAGAAATCTAAGTCTCTAGATATTCTGGATTTTACTTTTTTGCTGAGGATGTCTATATCCCGTAGAGACGGGAGTCTATCACTAAAGACCGCCCACAACAAGCACGTTGAAAAGAATCTATTGAAATGGTTTACCCCTTTTAGTCGGCAACGCTCTCAAAGCCATCATGATCTTTCTAGTAGCCAGAAAAGACATTGTCCTTCCTTCTCAGCCACGAAGCGGCTAGAACTTGATCAAGAAGGCAAGTTCGTGAGATAAAACGTGCAGGACACGACTGCAGATGGAAATGATCAACAGATGGAATAAATTGGTGTTAGTATTGCGATGAATAAATGGTTGATCCATCATTCATTCCAAGAGTCTTCATTCACATCTGTAGTATCATCCCATGAAACCGCGAGAGTGCTACGTACATTCCCCAAACCGGCATGTCCTTTTCAGCCAGTCCTAACTACTATACCATGCACAATCAACTACCCAAATACGTCTTTTGCCTGTATTCGATCAAGTTTAAGATCTACACTTTCAGAACAAAGTACGACGTCCTCAATGCGCTCATGTTCCACAAGCGGACATAGACAGACGACGAATTATTTGTCTTGACTTTTTTCTTTATTCCGGGCTTACTATCTTTGAGTAGCCATGCGTTATTTTCGTCAGCATATTTTGTCCTTGGTCATTATCATTTCCTTATACACATTTCCATTTCCCCATTTTCTTGACTTAAAGGTTGAGGTTGCCGATGGTGATGCTCTTGATGTTCTGGTACTCTTGCAGACCGTACAAACTGCCCTCCTTTCCGTAACCGCTCTCCTTGACACCACCAAAGGGAGCCTCGGCGGCACTGATCTTGCCCGTGTTGGCACCGACCATTCCGACCTGGAGCTTGTTGGCAACACGCATCACACGGCCAATGTCTTTGGAGAAGAAGTAACCGGCCAGACCGAACTCGGTGTCATTGGCCATGCGCAGCACCTCCTCTTCGGTCTCAAACTCGAAGATGGGAGCCAGGGGACCAAAGGTCTCGTCCTTGGCAACGGCCATCTGCTGGGTGACGCCGGAGAGGACGGTGGGCTGGTGGAAGAAGCCGGGGGAGTCGGGGGTACTGCCGCCGGCCTCGACCTTGGCGCCCTTGGACACGGCATCGGCAACGTGCTCCTTGACCTTGTCGACAGCCGACTTGTTCACGAGGGGGCCCTGAGTAGTAGCGCTGTCGAGACCGCTGCCGATCTTGAGGGCGTTGACCTTTTCAACAAGCTTGGCGGTAAAGGCGGGGGCAATGCCCTTCTGGACGTAAAGTCGGTTGGCGCTGGATTCGGTCAGTATTGCCTTCAATCTGAATATTAACAGGACAACTTACCAGACGCAAGTTTGGCCAGAGCAGCGGAATTTGCAGAACATGGCGCCCTCGGCAGCAGTCTCAACATCGGCGTCGTCGAAGACGATGAAAGGAGCGTTACCGCCCAGCTCCAAACTGATCTTCTTGAGGGTTCCGGTGGCGAGCTTGGCAAGCATCTTGCCGACACCAGTGGATCCAGTGAAGGAAATCTTCTTCACGAGAGGGTTGGTGCACAGCTCGGTAGCGGCCTGGCGGTCGCGAGTGGGCAGGACCTGGATGGTGGCAGGAGGGAGACCAGCCTCAACGGCAAGCTTGGTGAAGGCGAGAGCAGAGTAGGGAGTCTCTGAAGGGGGCTTGATGACGACGGCGCAACCGGCAGCCAGAGCGGGAGCGATCTTTCGGGTGATCATGGCAGCGGGAAAGTTCCAAGGAGTAATGATACCGGCCACACCAACGGGCTCGCGAACGGTCAAAAGAGTAGTGTGAGGGGTAGAGGAGGGGATGGTGACACCGTAGCTGCGGGTGGCCTCCTCGGCGAACCAGGAGATGAAGTTGGCAGCGTAGATGACCTCGCCGGCGGCCTCGGGGAGGGTCTTTCCGTTCTCGAGACTCAGGATCGTGGCCACTGGACAATTTGTTAACTTGAAGCTCTCAGAGCTGTCATGGCGAGGAAATTCGACGTACGGTCATCCTTGTTGGCAATGACGAGTTCATACCACTTGCGCAGAAGGGCTCCTCGGCTGTTACCGGTTGTGCTCTCCCAGAATTGAGTCTGAGCAGCGTCGGCGCTCTTGATGGCGGCCTGGAAATCCTCGAGGGCGCAGTTGGCGACCTTGCCGAGGACTGTGGCAGTGGAGGGCTCTGTTGAAGTGAATTAGCCATGCGACTCGGGGGGCGCTTCGGGGGTCGCTCGGGTACGAACCGAAGACGTCGAACTTGTTCTCCTTGCTCACCCACTTGCCGTCGATGAAGGCATCTTGGATGAAGAGGGCGGGGTTCTTGAGCTAAAAGCTCAAAGACAGTCAAGTCAGCCATCATGCCTCGTTCAATTGAGCAGTGTATGCGACAGCTCTGCGCGTTGCTGGAGATGCTCACCTTGGCCAAGGCCTCCTTGTGGTAGTTCTCGGCAGCCATTGTGTTTGTAGTCGTGTAAGAGGGAATGAGAAGGAATTGCAAAGAAAACAAGCGGGCGTGTGGGAGAGGAGAGATGAATGAAGTGAAAGGGGGAGAAAAGGACGAAGGGAGGAAGAGAGGAAGAGAGGAAGAGCTACCTGATAAAAGAAGGATCTGGATCTGGATCTCTATTCACTCTCAAGCTCGGGAGCTCCTGCCTAGCTAATTATGCTACTGGAGGCACATAACGTCACATGGGGCCGCGAGAATTTCGGTCCCCGCCGGACATTTGTAGCAGTACGGACTACGGAGTATGCTCGATCTCATTCACTACTACGGCTGGAGCTGTGATCCGTCACGGCTATTGTGCGAATGGAGTATGTACAGCTCAGCTCAGCCCCTCTAGAAGCCCGACGTCGGGGGAGTGGGAAACGGGAAGGGGACTCGCAGGCGATGTAACCACCAAGGTTTTTCTGTGCAAGAGCCCATATCCACGACGAGGCCGCTTCACTTTTTCTCCGTCTTGGAGGGGTTCCTTTCGGGACTTGAAGACCGCGGGACCGGAACCGGAACCGGGCCGGAGGGGTAGCGGGGCCTTTTTCCGGAGGGCAAAAAATGAAGGAAAAAATGAAGGCTGCTTTCAGTTTGGGGGCTTTTCAGCGTGTGGCTGGTTTACCAATTTACCTACCCAAAACAGCCTGTAGGCGAGGTCTCGTCCAGCGACTGCAGGGCGCCAGAGCTACCGGTTTAGCGGCTCAGGTACCTGGCACCTGGTCAAGCTGGTCTGGGACTCTGGGTGCTGGCCGGCATCCCTCGGGAAACCTGTCCGTGTCTGGTGTCGGGCTGCGAGCAAGATGTGATGCGGCGCGTGCAACACAACAACTACCGTCGATTGGTCCCATGGGCCATGGCAGTTTGTGGCATCTGGGGTTTGTGGAGAAGCTACTCATCTTGCTCGTCTACCTGATCACCATCATATCCGTGAGCCAGTGGTTCAACTCGTTCAAGAGATGCCGCGTTTTGCTGGAAGCTTCCCATCCACCTTGAAGGTCTCATGAGCATCTACCCCGCCCCCTGCTCGCCCTCACCCCTCAAGCCCACCCCAAACCCTCTCGAATGTGTCATGATTGCCACGGAAGTGAGGGGGAAACGCGTCTTGCGCTCTATTATTGACAGATGAGCCCAAAAGGGTGGTTCGTGTCTTGGGTGAATATTGCCTGAAGGCTCTGGAATCCCGGTTGCAGCCCGGTCGGGACGTTGCTGAGGTCTGCCGTTGTTCATGACTGCATGTAATCACTAATAAGAAGTGTTTCAACTCGACGGCATCAAGAGTATCATGGTTACACAGCCCGAAGCCGTTTCGCAGAATCTCAGGCTCCCATCAAGCTGTGCCCTCACAGTCTTGTTTCCTATCAAGTCCTAACTGATTACCAAAATGACCTTTTCCCCGTTTCTAAGGCCATCAAGGCCCCTCTACAAGTCATGACAGAGGCTGGCTCGAGGCGAACATGAAACCCGCCAACCCGCCCCCATGATGTTGATCCACGAACGGAGGGTAATCAATTCCAGGTCTGCTCCATATTCTGCGGACACGGATCCGATGAATCCCGGTTCAGAAATATCTCGTCCCTCAAAGTCATGCGTTAGACCTCATCAGGCAGCCGGCTACGAGCGGATCGGCCTCGTTCGTACGTGTAGCACAGATTTATCCAAAGAGGGGTAGCTTGTCTCTCGAAGTTTTTACTCGAGAAACTTACAAATCCCACGGTGCTTACCAATGTTCATGTTTCAATTCCAGCAAAGACACTTCAGACTTTTGTCAATTGCACTGAGACCCAATGCCACACCCAACTCTCCCAATTTCTCCCCATTTCTCAGACACAGTTTATCTTCACCATGAAACGATCAAACGATCCCTCGGAAGGAGATCAGTGAACACGACCAACAGCTCTCGCGCAAGGAGAAGGGATCGTCGAACAAAGCCCAGGGAAGACCAGACTACGACGCCCGGTAAATAGGCTTACGTCGCATCGCATGGCCATAAACGATCTAGACAGCAATACGAATACATGCGAAGGGAAAGTTTACTTTTGTCGGCACGACATGAACCAGCGACCAACAAGAAATGCATCGACAGGAGACGTGGCTAGAGCCAACAAGATGGACACTTGTCGGTCGATCAGGGCACTACCAAAGGCCCCTAATGGTTATTGCAATTACGTGCTAATTAATTCGAGTCCAAGGTACGAGCCAAGGCAGAAAAAAAACCCCGTCAATTCAGCGAATCTGGCGAGTCAGGCACAATCTCCAACGTCGCAACACCAAACAAAGGCCTCGCCAATCCATGTCCGCGGCGACCACGATCTTTTCAGCGCAAATGGCGGTAAACACGACTAGAAACCATCGTCAAGTGCTGCTGCCTTATCTCGGGCAAAGTCCATCGTTCAGGCAGGCAAAGGTGGCCGCGAGCCGGAATACCACGAGCAGAAGCAGGCTAAGAAACAGATGTCTCGTCAATCTGTTGACCAGTCGCCCACGAGCGTGAGGTGTCAAAGCACGTGGTTGGAAGTGCCGTCCTCAACCGACCGACTGCCTGATCCCCATGACGACGACCTTGCAATCCGCCAAGGGAGACTTGGGTGCCGAATCCAATGGCTTCAGGTCAGCTCCAGGGCAGCATGTTCAATTGACTTTTCGTTGGGAAATCAGTCATTGAACTATGGGATGGCTTGGCGCTGAGAGGTGCGTATACTTCACGAGGGGGACTCATGCATGATACCTACTTCTTACGCTGAAGCGTGAAAAAAAGCCATCATTTGAGCCGGGCGTTACATTCACTCTTTGATAACCTAGAACTTGGTACTGGGGAAGTCGGACCGACGCCGGCCAAGCAGCTTGATTGTCTCGCTTCACATATCGCAGCGTGGCTTGATGCAAGAGCTGGATTGTTGCGCAAAGGTAAGATATAATGATGAATATGAAAGTCAAATCTGCTCCCAATCAAGTCCAATTGGATGATGGTTCATGTTCATGGTTTAGATATGTTCCTGAATCGTTCTTTTCCAGCTCAATCTAGGGTAGCATTAGTGGATTCAGCGCAGTGACAAGTTAATCCGTAGTGGCAAAAGAGCTCATTTGAACATGAAGCAAAAAGTCGTCGTCTTCAACGTGAGTTGGCATCGAGTGTCGCAGCATTGAACTCTTGTCAATATCTCAAAATGTACCATGTGCTTTATATCGCTGCGGATTAATGGCAGTGTTTCTCAACTTCATTCATAGCCCATTCTCCAAGGCCATGTTCTGATGCCCTCATGATACCCATTGAAAAGCCTTGACCTTTATGATCTGACGGATATTTACCTCTCTTTTCCAACAGGCTGTGCCAAAGTCACCATGTTTACAGTAAAGACTCTAAGAACAAAGTCGTCACCATCATCACGACATCCCTCTATCGCAAGTCACGCCTCTCTTATTGATAAACATGATACCTAAGTAGTTAGTTACCTAGGTAGTTAATGCCGCCTCCAACTTCCCCGCATGTCCATTCCATTTCCCCACAAACTTGCCCTTGTTCTCGCAAGTTACCGCGTGGAGTCGCCGCCCAACCTTCAACCTCTGGGAATCTCACATCCTCGGCGCCCACGTCTCCTCAGCAAGGGTCCCTCCCCCAGCCACATCTCCGGCTGTCGCAATCTTAATATGAAGAGAGTGAGATGATCCCATTTCCATCATGCCGTCTTCTGTGACCGGAGCCTCCAGGCGGAAGCATGTCACCACCGCCTGCGTGTCGTGTCGGGAGAGCAAGATCAAGGTGAGACCAAACCCGGCGTCATATGACAGGGGCTTCGCATCCTCTGATTCCTTATGCTCATATTCCACAGTGCGATGGCATCACTCCGAAATGTTCAAACTGCAAGAACAAGAGCAAAGACTGCCGCTACCAAGCTGGCGACGACAAGAGAAAGTATGTCCATCTCCCTCCCGCTTCATCACTCATGCTGAGCGACAAAGATTATCATTGCGAGTCGCCATCGAACTGCTATCAAATCGCATCGAGCACTTGGTCACTTTCATCCATGACAACTCGCTGCTACCGCCTCCTATGCCTGAAGATGAGCAGACGTCGCTCATCAAGGTGCTGGACCATCTAAAACTCGCTCACATATTCGCCGTTCAAGATGCATTGGCAAGGCCGTCCTCAAACGCAGCTCCTTCGTCATCTCCGGTTTCTGAAGGCCAAAAGAAGGACGCAACTGTTTCGCCTATCCCAAGAGGAAATCCGGACGATCCTTTGGCTGTGCGACTTCCAGCAGCCCCAGCCTCGACCATGGGCTGGGATCCGTTGAGCGACGTGGCTGGCTCGACGACTCAACTCCCGATAGACCCTTCCCATGCAGTGTTCGACGCGGAAGGCCTGTCAATTCCAGAGCAACCAGCCTCTGTAGGCCAGACTTCAGACGTCGTTCCTCCGCCCAACTGGACGTGGAGTAACCCGGAAGATCCAGGGCTCGGCCTCCATCCAGCATTCCCCGGTGACGCAGATCCCCTGGGAGACATTCTCAACTTCCCTGGCAGCAATTTCCTACCTCAGAGGGGTGCTATTCGTTTACCTACCGCTCCCCTGAACCCCGATGAAGCCAGCGACACCGAGAGCACGGAGGCCCTCGTCGACCAGCTGTCGGAGCGCATCGGGTCGTTGCAAATCGGCCCGGACGGCCAGGTCAGGTACTACGGCCCGACCTCAAACTTCAACTTGGTCGAGATGCCTGCTCCTGACAATCTCACTATTCATCGCACGATTCGGAACAACGGCCAAGAGTACCTCGAGCGTCTCGGGATGGGCAAGCAGGTTCCCCCCGAGCTGGAGGAGCATCTAGTCAACCTCTACTTCACCTGGCAGGACCCAGCCTTTCATGTCGTCAATCGGTCCATGTTTGAAAAGGCCAAGATTGGCTGGAGAGAGAACAACGAAGACACTCCGTACTACTCGGAGGCTCTACAAAACGCCATGTAAGTGATCGCATCTAGTAAGACCAGGACTCCGACGCTGACATTGAACAAGTTGTTGTCTGGGCGCCGCATTCGAGTCAAAGCACCATCCCACGTTTGTAACATTTCCCAAATCTCTCTCAGATTTCTTCGCAGACAGAGCAAAGGCATTGCTGGAGATTGAACTGGACTGTCCCTGCGTGGCCACGGTGCAGGCCATGGTTGCCCTGAGCAGCCACGACATTGGATGCAAGAGAGACGCTCGGGGTTGGCTGTACAGTGGTATGTATTCCTTCCGTCTGCCCTGGCTACTTTGAGTCTGACAGTTTCTAGGTATGGCAATGCGTCTTGCGTTCGACTTGGCTCTGCACGTAGATTTGACCCGATACGTGGCGAACAAGTCTCTGAGCCAAGCCGAGGCGGACCTGAGACGGGATGTCTTCTGGGGTGCTTACACTGTTGATCAGTAAGTCTGATCACTGACATCCTACGATTTGAACATTGCAAGAGTATTAATATGCGTCTTTAGCATGTGGAGTTTCTACCTCGGACGCCCATTCAGAATCAACATGGAAGATGTCACCGTCGCGAAACCAAGAGGGGGAACTCTTCCTGGCTACGCTGGCCAGTGGATTCCTTACGTGTCTCCGCGGTCTTTTGCAGAGAACAGTCCTTTGCCTGACTACACGGATGAGCTGCATCGACAACGGGTGCTGCTGTGCGAGATCATGGCACCGCTTGGCTACGCCCTGTGAGTCGCACATCTACATGAGCCATCTCACCCCCCTTTGCTAAACGACGATAGGTACGGGAGTCTCAAGATTCCTCCCAGTTCGCTGCAGGAGATGAACGTCGTGACCGTCGAGACACTGCTGAATTGGCAGGCTAACCTCCCCTCCGTACTCCAAATCGCCCTCGACGACCGTGAGACACCATATCTCCCCCACGTCATCCTACTACAGTATGGCACTCCTCCCAATCCTTGTTTCATCTCTCAGCTTACAAAGCCTCCCAGCATGCAATACCACCAAAACATCATCCACGCCCACCGCCCCTGGATGTCGAGGACATACACCCAGCCCAAACCCCCCAAGGGCCCCGGCTCATCCCACGCGCGCATGATGTGCATCGAGTCCGCCCACGCCATCGCCAAGCTCCTTCAGATCTACGAGGCGCACTACGCCCTCCGCCGCATGAACATCCAGGGCGTCGGCATCGCCTGCTCCGCCGCCCTGCTCCTCGTCTTCGCCGCCGTCACCGGCTACGCCGACACCCCTCCCGCCCCGGAACGCGAGCACCTCGTCGGCCTGCACCTGAGCGCCTGCTTCCGCGCCCTCGACGAGTTCGGCGCCACGTGGGAGAGCTCCAAGCGCGCGCGCGATTTCCTGGTCCTGCTGCAGCGGCAGTGGGAGGCCAAGGGCCGCTCGGTCGGGCTGAGGCGGTCGACGCCGTCCGACTCGCACGAGTGCCAGCTGTCGCGCAAGAGGACGCGGTCGTCGGTCGGGGAGAGCGCGCAGACGGATGCGCAGGGCTTGTCGCCTGCGCGGGCGCAGCCTGGGTTCACGGGGCCGGTGGATTTGGACATGGGGATTGATCTGGACTGGATCTTTACGGGGGAGTCGTATGCGATGCCGCAGGATCCTTCGGGAGAGGTGTAGAGTGATGGAGGTTTTATATCAATGTGTTGCTTGTCGATGTTCTGAGTGGAAATCTTCCTGCCGCTTGGTTCAGTGTTAATATAATGTGAAGCCTGGCTATACGATCACGATATCTATGTTTTTATAGCGGAATTAATTGTACTCATTGAAGGCTTTCCAAGTTGAAAACATGGTTCTTATCCGTTCCTCGAGACCTGTAAACCTACTATTTACCTCGACCCTCCTCATCCAACTCGACAACCTCGCACGCCAAGCCAAATCGTCCATCACATCCCATAACTCCCCAACAGCCAACATCATCAACCGCACACACCAGATTCTCAACCACAGGTACCCATCGTCTCACAAACACAAGCCAGCACCAAAGGACGGCAAAAACTCGTAAGCGCTTTGACGCCCCCACCACGAGAGGGCCTCATTATGTAGGTCCGTCGTCGTAATGCGTGAAAAGAGGGAATTGTAACTGCGATATCCAGGGCATCCTGGTTCGGAACGGGGGACTTTAAATCATGCATATCTTGACTGCGCATCTCGCCTCACCGTTGATGCGGGACATGATTCGCACTGGAAGAGTGTAGAGAGGACTACCGGATATCCAGCCTATGCACTTGCGTACGAAAGAGAATCATCGGGCAGCTCAGCCATTACCTAAAGGTCAAGGTTGCATTTCGCTTCCATAGACAACTCGTCAGCTATGGCTTTGCGTCCACGGACGACTTACATCACATCTCTTACAAACAGAAAATGAATAATCTTGGCAAATAGAATAAATCATCTTCGCTACACGTAAACCCCGTGGTGAGCCTCAAGGCGTAGCTTCATACATGTCCAAGCAACCCGCAATGACCTAAACCTTGATACAGAAACCGATTCTCCAAGGATATCCCGTGAAATGCCGTCCCCATCCTCCCAACACCGCGTCAAGTCATTATCAAATGACAAATGCCCCAATAACTCGCATGATGTACAAGAGAGAAGGAAACAGCACTGCCTCACCGGCAGTCGACCCATCATACAACCTTCCCTATCCCGAGTCTTCCTATCCCGTGCTCCCCGTCAGTCTCTTAGACAGGCTCCCCTCTGTATGCCCTCGCAATCGTCGCCTTAGTCGCCTCCTCCTGCATCCTGCTCCCATCCCACATGACGTATCCTACACTCCTCAACCCGTAGATGAACCTCATCGGTGCCCACGCATGTGCGCCGAATCGAAACCGCTCGTGCACGCTGTCGTAGTGAATCTTGCTCCACATCTTGCGCGGGTGATCGTCCGTGTCGTCGTCACGGTCGACCTGTTGCGCCAGCTTGTCCATTTCCTCCACCCGCCAGACGCCGTCGTTGTCGGCATTGTCCGTCTTCTTGGCTCCGTTGAAACTCACAAGGTCGCTCTCGAGCGTAGTTTCGCTGAGTGTGCTGGCCGTGCTGAGGCATGCTTGCCACTCGTCGCAGGTCTTGACCATGAGCAGTTGGTGCAAGTCGGTGAGGCCCATGGACAGCTGCGGACGGTCAGATGAAGGTCTCTGGTCGGGTGAAGAGCACTTACACAGCGCTGCTCCTCAAAGACTTGGCTTCGAGAAGTCAACCAGTCTGTCAGGTTTCCTCCCCATTGGAAGCCATTAATGATAACTTGAGAGCAAGCTGGAGTCTTGGATAAAAGACCCAGCATGACTATAGATATGTAACAGATACATGTCAGTAAGTCAACATCTATACATGCATCACAAAGGTATGTAACAGTAGGCATAAGAGTGTAAGTGAGTACTCACCCCCAGTCAGCTTCGTCTCCAGGTAGTCAAACACGCAAGCCAGCTGCTCATTCACCCATGGGGAATGTCGATCAAAAAACATGGCCTTATGGCTCTCGTCATACTTCTCCGCATCCTCCTGGTCCAGAAATAGATTGCCATAAATGTGAAAGCGGTACATGGCCCGGGAAATGCGATAAAACTCCCCCTCCGAGACGTGTACGAGCTCGGGCGGAGTCGGGAATTCCCGGGACACGTCGTGCAGCTTGTGCAGTGTGCACACGCAAAAGTCCATCCGTAGGCGCTCCAATGCATCGTCGAGCTTGCTCATGTACAGGGCTTGGTCGAGGGGGATGTGATAGCTGCCGCCGAGGGATTTGAAGGGGTTGTCGTAGTACTCGTTCATGAACTCGGTTGGGTCAATTCCATGCCTATCACGAAACGACTTTTGTGAAGTATACGCGGCGACGGCGAGAGGGAGCAGATTCTCGGGAATTTGACGTCGTAGCATGTCGACAATGAGGGACGGGTTGTCGAGGTAGGCATTGTAGAAGATGCGATGGCTTAGAAGAACGTTGGGTAGATGTTGGACGGTTGGAAGCATGAACAGAATATCAGCCACAAGATGCAGCGGTAATGAAGTAACGGAAGCCATTTCTCAGGTCGGTAGTATTCCTGGCTGAGGAACGGCAGAGTCGAGCAGCGAGGATAGCTCCCATATTGATATATGTATACATGGACTCCGTACTCGAGCTTCTCTTCCCCTTCACAGCTGTGTCGGAAATGGGGTGAGGTGCAAGGGGATCATCAGATGGGACGACGTGTCCGGGTCAATGCACGTCAATGTCGACACGGTTGGCGGGAGGGCAGCAAAGGAGCAGCCCGGTATGGTATCATTTTCAATCGTCTTACCATCTCCCCACACTCGCAGCGATCGGAGATGGGGAGACTCTTGGTGTTTTGCATTGGACGCGCGGGATATGGTTTCATGGCTGTGTTTAATTTGTGTGAATCTATGTTCCAGGTTGCTTTTTGCGGAGTAACACGCCCTGTCAGACAATCAGAGTGACCCTGCTGCGTATGCTGTCAGCTTGTCTCAGTGTGCCATCCTTTGCTTTTGGTCTCGCCATGCCCTTCTTCTATCCGTAATCATCCGTCTATTCGCTCATTCGTTCCGCAACTCCCACGTTTCCGAACTGAAGACAAATCTTGAACAGTAATAGAATCCATGCTGGTATCCCAGCGCCGAACCCCTGCATGGTCTATGTTGGGTATCCTTCCAATGGAAGCTTTCGAAAAGAGGACCAACACGTCAAAGACTCGGTCAAATTAATTCGACCCCCTTGGAAATCAAATATCTTTGGTCGCAACGGCATCCTCGGGCGACTCCTTCATGCAGGGCTCCTGCTCGACCTCAACGGGAGGGATCACGATGCCAAACTTCTCATAAGGGAAGTCGACAAGGTTGAGCATGTATTCGGCCCAGCCGTCGCCAATCTCGCCAACTTGATGCAGATCAACGTCGCCAGCTTCGCCCGTGCGGCCTGCCAAGACTTCATCCTCCCTACCCGCGTACTCCTTCTTAAGCATAGGGTGAGGACACCAGATGACCCGCATACCAGCTCGACGACCTGCCTCGACACCGGGAACCGAGTCCTCAAAGACCAAACATTCTTCGGGAGTGATGGGGGTCTCTCCGGCAGGAAGCGAGTCGTTGATGGTCTTGAGAGCCAGCAGAAAAATGTCGGGTAGGGGTTTGCCGCGACCGGGGGTCAAGCGGACGTCATCACCAAGAACGCGACGGTCGGAGGGGAAAACAGAGAAGAGCTCCTCGAGATGGGCGGTCTTGACCTTGAAATTACCCAAGTGAGAGCTTGTGGCTAAAGCGATATGGACGCGGTGAGGTTCGTGGTCGGCACCAGACGTCTTGGCATGGTCCGCGGCAGCGCTCTCCTTGATCTCCCAGTAGCGAGTCCGGCCGAGGTGGCCAAGTAGTTCAGTAATGCCCGGCAGAGGCTTCGTGTTAGGAAACAGCTGTCTTTGCAAAACCGTGTTCTCGGCTA
Organism: Rugonectria rugulosa; assembly: GCA_023509875.1. NCBI lineage: Eukaryota > Fungi > Ascomycota > Sordariomycetes > Hypocreales > Nectriaceae > Rugonectria > Rugonectria rugulosa. The sequence continues at coordinate 41,930 of JALNIO010001492.1, forward strand.
TGTACTCGTCTTGTGTGATGGGAAGTTGGGCCCAATCATGGAAGAGCTGGTTTGCCGCGGGACCGGGACGGCCTTGAAGCTTCGCCTTGATGGACCAAGGAAGCGTCCCCTTGCCGTATTTCTCAAGAATCATGTTGACACAGAGAGTGTAGATGTCTTCGGTATCGAGGAGAAGGCCGTCCATGTCGAAGAGACAGGCCCGGATGGGAGGAAAGCTGGACACGATCCAAGGTCAGTTTCCGTCGCGCAAGGAAAACGGGCGTATACGACGTACTCGGTTCGGGGAGCCATTGTGAGGTTGGGACGGACAACCGACGGTTGGTGCGAGGAAATCGAAGAAAGAGATGGACTTGGAGACTGGATGTAGCGATCAAAGGCGCTTTTTGGGCAGGGTAGCGCAATGGAATTAGTCCCGACCAGCAGAACAACTCGGGAAAGAAAAGAAAGAAATCCCGAGACGCTGGACAACTGGGCGACAGTCGACAGTCCAAGACTAACGGTGGGGTGAACTGTAGAATCGCGGGGCAGTTGGCTGTTTACCGCTGATAAGATAAGAAAGCGAGCTTCAACAACCTGCACTGTGCTATCTTCGGAGAGTGCCTTGGCTCTGGGAAGCAAGTCATGAGTCACACCGGTGTATCTGCGCCTTTACCTATCCATCAGATAGACATCTCCAGTAACGATTATCAGATAAAATCGTATCGTTGTTTGCTTTGTTCCGGGTTGTCGGTCATCGCCGATATCCTCACTGATATCCTCACTAGCCACAAGCCCCATTTCCCTACTAGCCAATGTGGCTCAGCATGGCACTCTCATCATTGGGTGATTCTCCGATCTTGTAAAGTATGACAGACCTCGATCACTTGGCAATCATTCTTTCTGGGCAAATTATTATGAAGTCAGTGTCGATGCTAAATGGAACTTATTGAGATGAGACTAAGCAGCTTTCCCTCTTACATTAATCGCGACAGGACATCATTCTAAAGAGTTCCCGGAATGACCTGCAGCCGTATCGTGTTGTTCTCGGATCAGTTTTATAGTGTCAATTTTGTCGGCTCTGCAGCTAATCGCCCTATCCAGTCATTCAATTCTTGGGAGTATTATCTTGGCGCTGATGCTCCTTATCAGGTACCTGACCAGAAAGTTGTAGGGCATCGTGACTTACAGTCTGATCCCCAATACCACGGAGAAGGTAGAGCATGATAGTATGATTGAATTGATTTCACCAACAATATCTCTGTCTCAGAGCGTCAAGACTTATACTCACCAAATAGTCGATACTGGTATGAGTCCGACTGTGACTGTCAGTAACCCTACACAGGGAGTCCTCCACTGAGAGTGCGCTAAACCATAGTGGACTCCCTCAACGTTAGTGGAGTGAGGGGCAATCCCCAATCGGCCTCCATCTTCAAGGCGTCAAAACTCCCGGGCTCCGTCAGTTGTCGGTTTTTGTCCCGTCACTATAGCTTCCAGCAGCTTCTCTGGGTCCAATCTCAAGCCCTATTTGCATATAACACCTGCCTCCCTTCTGTCCCATTTCCTTCACAGAAGAGGCCCATCCAAGACGCTGCCAGAGCAGGCGTCAGCCACGTCACTCAGTCGCAATGGCGGCACAAGCACCTGCGAGCTCGACAGCGGACAAAAAGAGCGACATGGAAGCACCCAAAGCAGTTGATAGCAGTGAGAAAAAGGGCTCTGCGACAGAGGTAGATGGTGAGGAGCTCAAGTTTTCACCAGAAGAGGAAGCAGTAAGTAAGAACATGAGACCGCCCTCTCAAGATGAGACAAGGAAGTATTTGCATGTCTATTGCGGGACGGCCTCGACATCTCCTACTCATTTCATACCAATCTAGATCTCTCTATTTTAATTCAGCATTCCGTATTCTAACTCAAAACAGGCCCTCGTCAAAGAGTCCAACGACTTCAAAGCTGAAGCCAACGCCTTCTTCTCATCAAAGCAATATCAAGATGCCCTGGACAAATACGACGACGCCATCAACTCATGTCCAAAGTATCTCTTGTATCCCCGCGCCGTCATCCAAAGCAACATTGCAGCATCGCATCTAAAACTTGAGCAATGGAAAGAAGCCATCAAAGCCGCCAGTGACGCCATCGACGGTCTCGCCAAACTCGAGCGTGAGGATCCCCTCCTCAAGAAGGAGGACTCTCAAAAGAAAGAACTGGAGGGTAAAGCAAAGGAGGACGAAGATGTCGAGGAGGAAATCATCAGCACAGGTGCATCCAAAGCTGCCCCAGCGCCTCCACCACCGTCCGAGGAAGCTCGCCAATCCCTCCTCGCCGACATCCAGCGCATCCGGTCCAAGTCGCTCATGCGTCGCGCCCGCGCCCGCTCGGAGGCAGGGGGCTGGCAGAACCTCGCCGGGGCCGAGGAGGACTACCGCGCGCTGGCTGCCACGCCGGGGCTTTCGGCTGCCGACATGCGCATCGTGCGAGGCCAGCTTCGCGACCTGCCGCCGCGCACAAAGGCTGCGCAGGAGCGCGAGATGGGCGAGATGTGGGGGAAGCTGAAGGATCTGGGCAACGGGATCTTGAAGCCGTTTGGGCTGAGTACGGACAACTTTCAGATGGTCAAGGATGAGAATACCGGAGGGTACAGTATGAACTTTAACGCCAACGGTGGTTCTTCCTCATGATGGTCCTGGATAGTGCCAGACATTCGTCAAGCAAGCGATGAACTGCATTGAGACTCGGAATATACAAACATGTTATGCGAATCAAAGATTGTCATTATAGAAATCACGCGGACTATCCGGGAGATGGTCATCTGACCCCAACATCAGCTATGTTTACCTGTAGTGAATTATAATATTATGCACAATGTATTCAGTCCTGTGATCCTCAAATCCTGCATCTATATATATCTACCCATGCAACCCCTCAAACCAATCCCCAGTCAAGCATTCCTTAGTTCCGGGCTCGACCTATTCGGCGGCTCGTACCAATTCTGATACGGATGATTCGGCAAGCTGAAATCCGCAAAGCTCAGCGGATTCACCGGCGCCATGGCAAGAACCGGCGGCGTCAACGCTCTACTCAAAGTCAGGAGAGGCGGCACCGAACTCGGCACACCTCGCCCGTCGAGCGGTCGCAGGGGCGGCGGCGGCGGCATCGTGTGCCGGTCAGCAGCAGCAGGGGCGAGGGGCAACCTGCCTCGCTCCCACCCCCAGGCGCGCCGGAGCTCCCACTCGACCGTCTCCGTGTGCCAGCCGCTCTGCGTCCTGATGCGCTGGAGCATCTGGAGCACTTCTCCTTGCTCGCGAGGCTCGTGCAGGACAGACGCGGCGATGGCGAGGCAGCGGACGGCCACGGGGGCGACGCCGGTGTCTTTGGTGTGCGCGACGATGCCGCATGTTTGGTGGGCGTGGTATAGACGTAGCAGGCGTATTCCCTCTGAGCGTCTTAGTTCCTCGACAGGGTGGTGCTGGGCGAGGATGCATTGGGCGGTGTGGTATAGGAGACGGCCTAGGATGGCTGTTCTCCGAATCAGCCTGCTTGGAGGTCAGTCTATCATGATACAACAAGAGCGATTGAGAGAACTTACCATATACACGGAAACGTCGACTCGTGTACCGACTTTGTCGACTTCATGTATCCATACGACTGCATAGTCCTCGGGCACCGATCATTCCATCGATCGCAGAGCCGCTGGAGTTCCTGCCACTGACCCAAATGTTCTCCAAGACATCTACCCTCCTCTGAACTCGGCGCCCTGGCGGCACCCAAGAATGTCGACCTGTAGTTGACTACCTTGGCCACGACATAGAGGATCCTGTGGACAAACACCTCGTCCGACACGCATTCCATCTTTTCGCAACCTGCCCTGAAAAAGTCGAGATCCAGGCCCCAGTCCTCAGGGTCCCAGGTAGTCTGCCAGTGAGTCGAGAGACAGATTAGAATCTCCATGGTAATGTTCTGCCAGAAGCACGCGGCCCCCGTGCCGTTGCTCCTCGCATCCCACCCACATTCGAGGATCAAGGCTCGAGCTCCCCCAATATGCCGCATGTGATGCGCAGGCTTCTCGGACATGAACTCGTACACGTTCAAGATGACGGCTGTAGTCGCGCACTCCGCCATGTTGCGGTCAGGATTCTGCAGGTTCCTTAGCAGCTGCGACGTCGCCGTGTTGTGGTAGTAGAGCGCCTTGTCGTTTTCCTCGGGGGAGGCAAAAGACAGGTGTTTGGCGCCGCATGCCAAGAACGCGTTGAGGATCATGGTCGACCGCAGAGCATAGTACGGAATCAGGTGGCTGAACTGGGGCTCCTTGTTGAAGGAGTCGAGCCATATCCCGACTTCGCCGACAAAGACTTGCATGTAACGTATTTCCTCGGTGGTGTTGAGGCGATCTCGCTCAGAGAAGCTAAAGGTCTGGGCCGGTGAAGAGCGCACAGAGCCATTCGGGTGAAAAGTCATGGGCAGTTTGGTGTCGGCAAACGGAATCGACGTCGTTGGTGTCTGCAATGAAAACGGAGACGATCCGTCGCTATTGCGCCGGGATGGCGAGCTGTGGTCCAGTGGTAAGCCTTGCAAGAAGTCGCCGCTGTTTGGTCCGCTTGATCTGCATGAAGACGACGGAACGGCAATCATGGAGAGCTCGCTTAGAGTCTTTGAACGGTTATCATGGTTGAGGCGGACTTGATTACTCTCAGTGTCTGGCCGGGCTGTTGGTGATAGTTTGAGATCGCCTGAGACCCCTGAAATTGTCGTATCTTTACCCCCTTCCTTTCCAAGCGGTGAATTTGGGCTGTATTCGATGCAAGAGGGATCGATGCGATTTCCCTCTCTTCTGGAGTCATAATCGCCACTTTGTGCCCTTTCGATCTTTTCTCCAGCGGTGGCGTCCAAGTTATACGGAGTATAGCGCCCAAGTCCACCCATGTACTCAGAGGCAATATCGCGAGATTCGTCAAGAAATTTCACTTGACGCAAGAAGTTAGCACACCGCCAACTCTTCCATTAGACTTATTACCATACCTTCCCACTCTTCCAGAGGAGGTACGCATATTGGGTTGTAGACGTTGATGTCCAAAAAGTTGAGCCTTATCCCTCTCTTACACTCCCGGCCACGCTTTCGGCAGTTCATGCAGTCCGGCACTGCTTCGTCGCACTTGAGGTGCCTCTCGCGGCAGGTAAGACACCCCGTTCTGACCCTCTTCGCCTTTGCCGGCGAGGCCTTGGGCGGTGCTGCGCTCTGCTGCTTCGGCGCTGCGGCGTTGCTTGCGGGCTTCTTGCCTCTGTCGACCGAGAGCATGGCCATCTTCTCGCCCACAGACGACGAGTTTTCCGGGAACCCATGTTGGTCTGACGGACCTTCGAGAAAGCACTGCGGTGCATAAAGATTCCAGCTCTGCGAAAACGGCGGTCCATTTTTAGCTTGACGCTCCTCGTGACGCATCACAACCCCCTCGAGGCTCATGCCAGGCCCGATGATGTTCCTCCCTGAAGTCTGGTAGGCAGCCACGGTCGTCGAGCTGGTGCTCACCTCCGGGAGCCTCGGTGTATCGTTCGTATCAAGGTCGATGGATGCAGTTCAGGAGGACGATGCTCAAGATGACCATTATCAAGGTGCAATCGGAAAGTCCTGCCGCGTTCTCGAGTCTGATGCAACAGCGGCTTTCTACCCGCCGTATCCAAAGACCCTTGAGTGGCAAATCCCATTCTACTCCTTCACGAGATGTGCCTCCATCTAAACGAGAAGAGTCGGCTTCGCAGACCAGACGCCCCACTGTCGGACAAGGCAGCACAAGTGATAGGGCCGGGCATTCAGCAGAAGAGAAAGACCCGGGCTTCCCAGTGAAGTGCCTACAGTAACCGAGCCTCGTCTCTCTTTCCGAGCCTCTCTTTCTCTCTGCTGGCTCGCGATATGAAGCGTGCTGTGCGCCCTGGACGAACCTGTCTCGCAAGGGAACCGAAATGTCTCTCGCTCGTGTGCGTCCGAGGACAGCTCATCACTCATTGATGTGAAGATGTGATATGACACGCGCACGTGGTACACGTTCCTACAAGGTCCTGCCTGTGGCGCTGACACTTGTTTCTCCATCGAGACAGCAAGAGGCAGCCTGGGCGACAGGGAACACGAGATGAGATGAGCACACGCAGCCAATTAATTTGAATCAGAGCCCATGCCTACATCACGTCGTGCATTGAAACACGATACCAATCACATAAGTCTTGTGGTCCAGGCGAATATGCAGCTGGTTCGACGCACAGCATGCGTGACGGACTTTTGATCAACAGGAAGCAGTGCGATCCCCAGAAGCCAGATCCCGTCAGCACGATTCCGAAAGTACGCTCTGCCAAGGCTCCCCCTGAACAGCGCCATGTGCCCGCTGATTACTTGCTGACGATTACCCTCGTGTTTCCGTGCAACTGAGAAGAGCCAACTTCGCCCTAACCCGGACCGCCATGTCTCTGATGGCCACCCCTTGTTCCCCCGCACGAAATGAATTGGTTCCAGCTCTGAACCCGAGGGCAGCGCGGATAAAAAGTACAACAGTCCGGTCGAGGCATGTCAGTTTCAAGGATCCCTTGCTGGAGATCTACAGAGGCGGAGCGTTACACTGCCGGAGTCGTGTCGTCCTCGCTCTGGGTGCACGAGGCTTGAAACATGGAAAGTTTAAATCATGAGATGAATGTTGGTCTTTTTCTATCACAGTCCAGTCTCTTCTGAATCTATGTCACAAGTTGTTGTTGAATGATTGGCACAGCTCGATCCTCGCTAGAGGCATTGTAAATGGGCCGCTTGACTATGAGCCAACCATTTCTTTCACTGTGTGTTCTCCAAAAATATATAGGGGAGCGTATATCTACCTACTTAGTCCATCTTTCATTTCGCCAAGTACGGATTGTCATTTCCCAAGACTCGGTCGAGGCCATTGCACACGGTAAATGAAGCAAGCCTCCGTCGTACCTCGGCTGAAGATTGTGCTCATCGTGATCCGGACAACTCGGATTGGCTCCGAGTATCACCAGAGGTATCCCAACCTTGTTTCCGGGGTTGACCAGGGTGCTTCGACCTGGTTCGTGAGAGGACTCGGGATTGACATGCCGGCATTGAGAGCAGACAGACGAAGATATGCTCACTCATTGGCCAAATAAGATGCAAACATCTATGAATTAGGGGACTATGTGGGAAATTTTGTAATTTTTTATTATATATTCCAGGTATTATATCTTACCTTTAAGCCATCACACACTACTCTGTCAGTGGCTGAACTATGAGTCCATGACCTCAAGTGTAAAGTGACAATGGATCCTGCCAATTATGAGCACT